>JBAIAA010000258.1:1800000-2049184 GCA_037893245.1 Crossaster papposus | reverse complement strand
TAGAGACCACATACACTGTGGTAACATTGGGACATTTTTCTAAGAGATTGGGGGGGGGGGTTGCTTTGGGTATAGTAGAGTGGTGGGGGCTTCGGGTATAGGAGTCCCTAGTGCCATAGGGGTTGTGGGGGTTGGACTTCGGGTATAGGAGACCCTAACGTCCTGGTTGAGGGTTTGGAGAGGTTGATCTTGCTGGGGTGGTATTCATCGAGTGGGAAAGCGGTCATGCGTTTGAGTTCTTGTGGTAGGGAGTCCTTGTCACAGATCTTCCCCTCGCAAGAAAAAATGCTTTTGTCCATGGGCCTCAAACAGTTCTTGGGCCTCAAATACTGGTCCCCAACATGACACACTGAAAATCTTTGTTAAAAAGATCGTTGGTCAAATTTGCTAGAAACAGCAGAATTGATACAAAACCGTCGGGCTTATGCCTTTAAACCATCACTCATGGAGCAGCATACCTATTGAACTCTTGGACACTTCGCATCGTTCAAGGTTTATTTTCAGCTCTCCTTTGCTTCCGCTCATTATGGTGTTTGCAATCCAATTACAAATTTCCCTCATATCGAGCTCCCTTAGAGAATCTAGCTTTCGCCCACTGCCGACGATCTATGACATAACAGCACATGAACCCCACAGTCCCATCTATTTGGTTGACAGGGAATATCAGTTGGAGCCAGAATAGACCATGCCAGATTCTACGGGTCTGCCATTCACATGCATTACCATTGCTCAAAATTAACCCGATAACAATGCTCATGGCAGGCAACCCACTTGAAAAAGCTTTCCGTCTGCATGCCCCCTTATGCCACTCGGCAAAACGCACGAGAAATACTGAAAGTGAAACCTAGTTTTTGACAATGTTGGGATTCATAGCACACAGGGCAATAAACTTGTCGATGACGACGTCGTCAAGCCAGGTTCGGCCTCATATGGTTGTGATGACTGCTCGATCATTTATTGCAACTGGGAAGTGTTGACCACGTCATGACACCTCATTTGTGAGGAGATCCTCCATAAATGGAGTACGTCGTTATTCGATTTCAATGGCGTCGAAGGTTGCCTGTGGTCCTTCATCTGAATCAAGTAATTCAGTTACATCATGGAGTCTGATGGAGTCCCCCCGTGTCTTGACACCCAGTATTTGACATTGTTGACTATTTGATTCTAGCAGTTGAAGTGCTTCCAGTCCGGCAGTTGTTTTTGATGGCTGTTTGGATGGACACCTCTCGGTCAGTTACTATGATGAGGTTGTCGCTGGCTTGTGATGCGTATCTCTTGGCAAATATGCGGAAACATTCACCATGATCACCCATACCTTTGGTCAGATGTAGAATTACAGGCGATTCTTTAAAGGCTACGTGCTGGAAGATAAATACTGACATGTAAAAGTCGCTGATGTTAAACGTGGTGTCGTAATTAAAGACCAAATTCTCCGTTGATTCGCTGTCGAGTTTGAGCAGCTCAATAGCTATATGCCGACGTCCAGGCCGCATATAACATGATAAGTCGGTACAAGTAGTGACATGTCCCACATGTAATTCTCAAAGGCTACTGATACTGTGGTTTATCCGAGCCTTTGCATTTGCGTTTTTGAGGATCGTCTTGACTTGCATGGTGTCTCTTGGGTGAGATACTGGCACAAGAGCATGAGTGCATGGATTTGCTAATAGGTGGTCGGTAGATTGCTTGTGGCTTTCTGGGTATCTCTTTTTCCATGCTTTTAAGCGTCGACGGCATTGTTCTCACGTGAGAGCGGTTAAGTTTTTGTTCATGTTGCCGTGTGGACAATCGAGGCGCTTTCCTTATGACTATTAAAGATGATGGACAAGTACCCAGCTAGTAGTTGATGCGTCATTAAGCAAACGATATAAACGATTAAACGATTAGGTTAAACAATTATAAAATAGTTTTTTGTTAGCTGCGGGCCCTTCGAAGGTAATTTATGTACACCCCTGCATGTCCACTTGATTCTGTTGCACTTCCAGTCGTGTTGTTTCTTGGCTTCCTTGAACTGGAACATATATAAATGTCCTGGTTGTGAGTTGACGGGGGGGGGGGGGGGGGGGGTAAGTAAAACAAATCTATGTGCGGTTTCGTTCCCGATAGGAATGTTATTGCTTCTTGCACAGTCAGTGACTTTATGTTTATTCCTATACTGTAGGGGTTGGCAATGCCAGATCTATCCATAGGCGCAGCGAGATTAACTTGTTAGTTCTAATAAGAAATCCTGTCAGGATACCCTTCATGTTGTGCAGAAATCGTTCGAGCGGGGCCTATACAACTTCACAAGTCGTTATCCTGGAAGTGGAATCGGACTTAGCCATGGAGTCGAACACTAACCATCATCATGATCATGGCTAGGAGGATATTTTAAGAAGGGATAATTGAGGAGACTAACCATCGTTGCTGGGAGGATATTAACCATTGAGCTTTAACTATTCAACAACCTGGTAATTATTACTAATAGTAGGCAGATCACACTATTTTTCAAAGTTCTGCCAATGCCTTATTTGGCTCATATTAGGCTCATATTGTTCAGCTTCTCCATAGGGTTTGTACACGTGTTTTCTTCTGCCAATACACTTTGACACTTTAATAAATCCGATCTATTTGAGACTTGGCATACACTTAGACTACCACCCACAGATGGTCCTAGAAGAAATTCGTAACGATTACGTCTTTCATGGTCACGTGATGTCACGTTAAAAGTGCATTTTTTTCCCATAGGTTTTGTACACGTTTTCCTTCAGACTATTGACTTTGACACTTTGGTCAATCAGATTGACTTTAGACTTCATACACACCTCAACCACCATCCTCAGGAGGGCCAAGAGGAAAATCGTCATGATGACGTCATCGGGGGTCATGTGACGTCACATTAAAGATGCAGTTGTTAAGACCCTCTATCTCTGGAAGTACAAGTCTGATTGGGGTCAAACTTGGTATTCATGTATTCCAGGATGAGTTATAGACGAAAATTAAAATGACATTATGATGACGTCATCGGGTGTCATGTGACGTCACATTAAAGGTCAATTTTTTCACATACGATTTGTACACGTTTTTTTTTCAACCAATATATCTTTGGAACTTTGGTTAATTCGATCGACTTTAGATTTGGAACACTTAGACCACCCCAATATTGAAAGTAATTTTAGACATGCGAAACAGCTCTGTGTTTGTCCACAAACGCATTTCTAGTTTCTTATAGTTTTCATTGATTTTTCTCAATTTTAAAAGCTGTTAGTGTTTCTTTTCTTATAAAACACAAGTCAAACCTACTTGCAAAAGAGAAATGGGGGTTCAATCACATTTTTTTTTTTTTTAACAGTCACCAAAACTGGCACATTTTCAAAAATTATATAACGGGAAACCCCCAAATGTTCAAAAAATGACTAAGTCCAGCTAATTAAATATGCGTAAGGCTCTCCTGGGATAACTAAAGCAGTTACAGCTATGAAACTTGGCCAAATTATTGTTTGTGTATAGACATTCAATTTAAAGTGTTTGTTTTAAAGTTTTGCTCGTCATTATGCAAATTAGCATAATTAAGTATTCATTTTGTACACAAAATTACCTCATTAAATATGCGCGAGACTCCCCTGGGTTAACGCAAGCACTTACAACCATGAAACTTGGCACAATGAATGTTTATGCACATATCTTTACTTTACAGTAGTTATTTACAGGGTTTCGTACATCATTTTGAAAATTTCCCTCATTTATAAATGCATCTTATACAGAAAATAATTATATTAATTAGCATCTTATGTGGTTTTGCGGTAGCACCATGTGTTTATGTGTCAAATAATCCATTATGAGTTGTGATGGATCTCAACTGACTAATAATATTGTGATAATAAAATAAACTTAAAATTGTAAATCTGGAGTGAAGTGTACATTATTTTACTTTAAATGCAGCATGATCACCATACAGTTGTGTATGAACTACATTGTACCTTACAGGAAGCTGTTGTGTTACAAGTTTTTACATTACATGTAAATCTAATGTGCCTTCATCCTATTCTTTTTCTAATGGGTAACATAGCATTTCCTGATATGGAGGGTCGTACATAATGGTATAAAATGTGTGCACCCCAATGTATTTTTTGTCACCTGGTTCGACCAATTCATCAATGTCTTCTTCTGTGGCTTTCCTCATAACTATGGCCTTATACTCGATTAAATCACCCCTTTAGATTCTAGGAACATATGGCGTATTCTTTTTTGGATTATCCGATCCCCTGGAAATGGACCTTTATGTCTCTTTTTGGTAGGAGACAACTTGGATAGAAGTTTCTTTTTAAGTTCAGTTTTTTTGCTGCTCTTTGTCTACGTGTTCATTCATGTGATGAAGAACTCTGTGAGGTGCCTGTGTCTTCATCTAGGTTATCTTGTGTTATGACCTGTTCAAAAATATTTCTCAAGTTACTTTCCAACTGATCTACACTTATAGTTTCTTTCCTTTGTTGGTGAGATAGAAGAGGTCTTTTTGAATTCCTCCTTTGCTGGCACTCTTCCAATGCTTTATTTTGGTTGTCAAGGCTTGTTCAAGATCCTTTCCCTTATGTTTGTCTTTCAAATGGTCTACATCTTTTGGGGAGTTGCACAGGATGCCGCAAACCTTCAAAGCATTTCCAGTATTTTCTGCTGCTTGTTTTGTGAGTAAGCGCTGTCTGGCCTCTTTTTTTTCCCGGTTGACTTTCAGTTTATCAGCAACTGTTTTCTTGATTCCTGCACCCCTTGTGCTGGTATAACTTTAGAAACGAGCTTCTGTGTTTGCGAGCATTGACTAGGAATTTATTTCTCGTGTCCTTATCCATATCATCTAGGTATTCTCTCGTCTTATTTAGGCTCCAAAGCAGAATGCCTTCAAAAGCCACTGTATTGGCATTAGGCATCTTACGCCTAAGATAATCGATACCTGCAAACATACGCTCAGGAGCAAGATTGTCCTTGGGGCAAGTAGATGTTTCTTCTCTGAGATCTGTAGTATTGTAAAATCTTCCCCCAGGAAGGTGATCAGTGACCTGACGACTGATACACACATGAAGATTGTGCATTATGACAGAGTGCTTGCTTGGTCAGGTTTTTAATGTTACCTGTTGTTCGTTCATATAGGGACACGTGGATTTCATTCTTGACTGGTGGGAATTCTGCAAACAGGATGGTACTGTCATTGACGAGTGGGGAGGGGACTATCATCCACTCTTGGACTTTCTGGTGCAGCCTGGTATAGAATTTGTCTGTGTCAAGTACATGGAGATTACTTTCAATCATCCGCATTAGTGGAGTTGTTATACTGTATGCTGGGATATAATCCCCATTGCTCTCATCCCTGCCAATATTATTTCGTCCTGCAGGTCTAGTTTGAGACATTTGACGAACATATTTTTCTCGCGCTTGGAGTCGAGAGATGAGCACAACGTGTTGAAGTGTTCAACAACCTGGTGATTATGTTTAATAACAGGGATTTGAGTAATATATTTAATTGAATAGCGTTGGCATATCTCAATTTAAAATGTGCCTGTGAGTGTGAGACACATTTCATGCTTGCTGAATTTTCCTCCATGACTGAAATAAGTGAATTATTTGTGTAGTTTATTAAAAAATAATCTGTGAAACTAGTGTTGGTTCTCAATGAATTGTTGAGTTTGAATATACCACTTAGCTTTAACATACCAGCTTTTCACTGTGGCTCGTGTTTTATCTTTATGCTTATTGAATTGTTTCAACCCTAGTCTTGGAGACCATGTCCTGAAACTAGTGATGACCACAGTCATTATTTGTCAACAGTCAGTCTTTCTAATTACATGATGCGTTAAATTGAACATGAACAATTTTTCTACTTTCCCGTGTTATTCAAGTTGCTGATTTGTTTTGCATTTTTAATTTCCAGATTGTAAAATCCACCTTTTTTGCTCCACAATCAATGCTCTGCCAGGTACTCTTCCAATATTTGGCAGTTCGTGTGTTTTCAAAATAAAATATGTATGTTAAGGAAGAAATTAATATTGAAGAACAGGGTCTTGCCTTTATTTCAAGAAACTCTGGAGAAGGTCCTTTCAAGATGTCTGCCAGATAACTGTCCTAGATGGTAGCAACCCTTTATTTTTTACAAAAGGTGGAGTGAATGTATTCTAAACAAATCATGTGGTCTCTGAAAAGGAACCCGACAGGCTAGGGTGACATTATTAATTTGCTTCAATTGTATGTTAGCTTTTTCTTTGTTTATCTGTGGTACCTCTTTTGGACAATGTGTGAAGTTAAGTAAAATTTATTAATTATTACCTGAGTGATATCTGCAGCTGAAACACTGTTGACCCAATTTTTCAGCTCTTGCTAGCCCAACGCCTGCCAGTGACTGAAGGTAGTCACAACCACTTAAGATGCACATTTCTTGAAACTTTGTGTGTGTGTGTAACCAAGAAATGCTCTCTGTATACTGTCTTCCATTCTTCCATTAATGCAGTTGTACTTGTAAATGACCTGTGTAGGGCATCATTGAATTAAACTTTCAGTTAAAAATACATACCTCTTAATAAATAAGACACAAAATTATGAATGCCAAGCTCCGATGTTTTAACATCAGAATTTGTGTTTGTGAGATACCATGTCAACCTTTCAAAAGGAATTGTTGTATTTCAGGTGGAATCCCTTGACAAACTATAACATCAAAAATCCAACTTCATTATTATTAACAATGTGGCTGGCAATAACATTTTAGAAATTTAAGTGAACTCTTTAATTTCGAGTATGAAACCCTCTTTTCTACCTTATTATTTTTACGGTTTATGACTAGCAGGTATTTTAATAATTAAAAATGTTCCCGACACTTACTTGTAACGCTCCGTATACGAGTGAATCTGAATCCTCGGATATGATATACTGAATCTGTCCATTGACAGGCAAGTAGGCTAATTGGGCATCGGCCTCATAAGGTGCTTGTTGCCAAGGAATCTGGCTATTATTCAAAGACTGTAGAAAAATGTAACAAGTGCAGGTTATTTTGGATGGAAAATAAAACCAATTTAGAAAACAAAAATTAGCAGCGTGTCATACAGTCTGCAGTTATTATGCATTTTGTTAATTTGAAAGGTAGATGTCATTATGTCCCTGAACATTCACAGCATGTGACATGAGGCATTATGGTTATACCATAACAGTATTGCTTTTGGAAAACAGTAGACGGTTACAAATGTACATTCCATTTGACAATAATCAAACTGAACAAAGAACTTCACTGACATTACTTTTCTTAAACTGTGTATTATAGTGACTTTATGATGAAAACTTATGTATTGACAGGGAGACTACACATAATTCTTAACTAATTCTTATTCTTATCCCCCTTCCTCCAACAAATGAAAAAACTCACCACTCTCACTTTGTCAACCATTTCTGGGGTGACATGTACAGCAGCCGCAGCCCGTCCCCTTGCATGAACATCTTTTCCTTCCCTCAGTAAAGACAGTGCCTGCACACGGGCATCTCGTCTAACACTAGAAAAAATACAAACTTGGATGTATGATATATTGATGATTTACAATTAAAAGCTAATTGCAGTACATTACAGTTCCTTTTTGTATTCAAAATATTATCATCTTTATACATGTTATCTGTCGTTACATGTTTTACTATACTGTAACAATTACACATTTAAATGATAAAGAATGTTAGGGCCAAGCACTGTAATAATTTGTGGTACAACTATGTGATTAAAAATAGCAAACTTTTTCCAGGACACGAGGAAAACACGATGGGACTTTGAATTACATTAACAAAAACGTTTTTGAAATGTGACTGAAAATAACTGTGCAAGTTGATTTTGTTTTCGAAGCATCAGTGCATATCTTACCTAGCACGTTGTTAATTCAGATGAGCTTAGCAGGTAGTAGTTCGCCATCAAAAACCACAACTGGTTGCAAGTTGTTACTCTCCAACAGTTTTACGGCATCAAGAAATGTCTTGAAGTATCTGCATTCAGTATTAATCAAAGGCAAATTAAGGAGGCACCGAGGCCAACTGAAGAGGCACCGAAGTCAACTTAGTTGCTTATTTTAATACTCCTTTTTTGCATTTCTGGTAGTCGGATTATACTGCCATCACCAACAGCATGCATGTGCAGTGAGGGTCAATTACTTAAGTTGTCATAGTTTACACATAAAGATACTATAAAAGATGCACATTACAACAAAGATTTTACACGCACTGCGTTTCTTTTATTGTTTTGATATTACATGCACAACCACTCACTGTGTTGAGAAACATGCCATAACATGAACATTGTACATGTACACCTGCATATCAAGTTGGCATCCTTTAAAAAAAATGTTATTGGACTGAAGATGTGAATGCATTTGGTAAGGTTAATAGTTGTTAAACAATTAATTTCCAATTTAATTTGCAATTCATCAATATAAAAACTTATGATTTGTTATAATGACAAATATATTCCAGATTGTTATCTCAGCTGAAGTGTTGAGCCTGGAGCAACTATAGACAAGTAGACAAGCAGATTGTTGTGCCAGGAACATATACAGCAGGTTAAAGGAAGAACTGTCAAAAGATTGTATTCAGACAAATAAATGGTCGCATCTTTTTACCTACTGTTTACTTTAGTACTGTTGATATCAATGTCACTCTCCTGTTCATTTGCCCGAGGCAAGCTGTCAAAACAATGATGAGAGCTAGTGTCGGTCTCACTGTCCGAGTCATCATCTGATGATCCACCTACATATCCTCCATGATCTGATACAACTCTCTCTTTTTAGGGGCTTTGTGTCTGGCCGTCTTGCCACCACTTGTGAACTGTTGACCTTGGAGGGAAGTCTTCTGGCTCTGGACCCTCAGTAGAAATCCTTCAATGTTTCTATGGTTTCCAGTCCAAGGCTCAGGCGCCAGTCCACAATAATTCTCTTGACTGCTGAAAACTGACGCTCTACTTGGGCGCTGGCTATGGGGCATACCAGAAGGATCTGAATCAAGTGGAGAAAATTGGGATACTCCGCTGACTTCTGTGTAATCATCTTTTGCCACAGTTTGTTGGACTATTCCGAAGGGATTTTGTTGCATCACACCCCTGCTTCATTAGAAGTGGTTGGAAGTGATCTTTTAGGGTCCGAACATGGTCATTGCCATATTCCATGAGATCTCCCTTTTCAATCCTGGAGGGGTACCGGGTAATTGGTCGGGTCAAGTATTTCAGCTGCTATGAAGATATCATCTTCTGCAAAAAATCACTGAAGTTAGAACATTAAGGTTACAGTTTGAACAACCCATGCGATATCTGGCAGATGATATACACGGCTGGTAGGACGTGCTTCGAACTTCGGGTCTTAGATGGTAGGCTGGCACTGGATCTGAGTAAATGCTCCTTTGGAGATCTGCCATTATCACTGCTTGTTCCTTGATTAGCAACTGCATACAAAAGTTGAATCTGGTGATAAACAATAGGGGGGAAATATACAATTAATAATGGATTTTGGAACGACCTGTTACGCGAACAAAAATGTAAAAAAGTCAATATAGCCCCACTGATTTTCTCGGCGGTAACACATTTTAATTGAACAAAACAACTGGATACGCGACGATCGTGACATGGGCGACGCCATGATTGTTTTGATTTGCAATGATGCTATAACCTGAGTTGTGATTGGAGAATTCGGATCACGTGGTACCAGAGCGCATAGAATTTATCCTAACATGATGCGCTAGCGCAATACAACCATAAACAATTGCATCGCTGTTGATAATTTAGTGCCGATTTCGCTCTATAATTACTTAAATTCGACAGCCGTTTTATGGAGAACTGTTTTGAATCACAATCTCCAGGCAAAACTATGTCCAAAACCAAAGAGTACTCTTAGACCCAGGAGGTCGAAATGTAATGAAAAGCAAAACGTGGACACCGTACGGCCTATGACGGGCGAATTATTTTACTAAAGATAATTTTGTACATCTTGTTTAATTTTCTGCCGTGAAATTCTGGGCCTTGTAATGTATATTGCTTAATTATTGCAAAAAGGGCATGCTGGCCAACTTGGCCGCTGTAAGGGAAATTTTGAAGGGGATGATTGCGGCCAACTTGGCAGGGCATGCGGCAAATTAAGATTTTTGTTGCCCCCCCCCCCCCCCTCCCCCCCCCCCCCCTTCCCCCCCCCCCCTTCCCCCCCCCCCCCCCCCCCCCCCCCCCCCCACCCCACCCACTAAAAAAAATCACAATAATCACCACAGAGGAGGGGAGGGGTGGGGCTTTCTGTCCGTCTTATATCTTGCTTTATATTACTCGTGACGGGCATGCCTTGCTGGTTTATTATTAATATTTAACAGGGTACCGGTACAATCGCTACAATAGACATTCGCTGTACAAACCCATGTGAATGTCCAATTTTCATATACATGTATTATGGACATTCGCTGTAAAAATGTGATTATCCAATGTCAAATATCCGAATACATTAACATTTGCTGTACAAACCAATTTGAATGTCCAATTTCCAAATATAACATAGGAATTCGCTGTAAAAAACCCATGATAATGTTCAATATCGAACTAACTTTATTGTCATTTGGTGGAATATCAAACTAACTTTGTTGTCAATTGGGGGAAGGCCCTAATTTGTTTGACAGTTTTCGAAATAAAACATTCCTTGTATTCTGATCCACCTACTGTATCACAATCAGTGCTTAAATACCTGTATTTTAAGTATAGCAATTTAAAGCATGGCAGTATATGTCATTATTTCGGGTGGGAACCAACCCAAGTAATTTTATTGAACTTTAAACCATTACCAAAATAGTCTGCGTATGACTGAAGTTGACAAATGTTGGGTTCATATAAATGCACAAATTGGTCCTGTGCCGCACCATGGACCACTCACATGTACTTTTGTTAAGTTGTATTTCCTTTTTGACCAAATTGTTTTTATGAATTGGAATAATGTGTTTAGCTAATATTAAACAAGTAGGCCCTATGTTTAAAACCAGTGGACTCAACCAGCTAGATTCTGCACTTGTCTCATCCTGAGCCACGCAGCGCTTTTACGCGCTTTCTACCAATAGCGCTCAAAGCCCTGCGGACATTCGGCCAGATCCGTGGTTATTAGCACAAAAAATCATGCGCCCAATCAGAGCCTCCGTTACAAACAGACTAAGGCAATTTCCCAAACCCTGGCTTTGGATCCTTCGTTGGCTACAGTCTATTGCTAAACTGTATGAATGAAGCCTGAGACGAAGACAAAGCTGGGGTTCGAAAAACAGCCAAAGGCATGCGAACCAACGCGCATTTCTATTAATTCATTCGCTTGGACATCTGAGGTGTTCTTACAATTAATGTTCATCCTCCCACGTAAAATTTTTAATTAATCGAAAAAATTGTAAAAATTTACGTACAGAACGTGAAATAAAGCTTTGTTATTATATATTATACAGAATAAGAAACATAAAAGACTGAAAAGCTACGTAAACGCCAATAAAATTAAGAATAAAGGTAGAAATTGTTGTTTTACCAGGGGTGGTCGTTTATATCATATATTGGCAACTTGTTTAATGATTGCTGCAAATGTCCGCAGGGTTGAGGGCGACAATTTAAGAGCCCGTTAAACGCTGCGTGACTCAGGATGCACTTGTCTAAGGTTTCTAATGAACTAAAGTTTGAAAAGAATATATATTTTGGGATCACTTTTAACATCTGACATGAACGATTTTGTAAATTCTTGATACAATCCCTAATCCCTTTGAGTTCTAAGAGTGAAAATGTAAACTGAACTACCTACCTGATAAACAGGGAAATTTCAGATGGAACAAACTTTTATTTCTCTATTCTTCAGCAGCAATATTTGTGTTGCGAAGGTAGCGAGTTTTCATTCATTAGAAGGTTACTTTGTGAAAATAAAAGTCATTTACTATATACATGCGGTATTTGATAAACATGTTTAGCCCATATAGGCGGTTGCACGTGCCCTTGTAAGTGCTTCAGAAAAACTTGTCTATGTTTATGTTTGCACGTCCAAATTCCGGCAGATATAGAGATAAGCATAATTAAAGATCATGTAAAACTATGCATGACTAACAAGCTCCAGGTAAAATGAACACATAAAGACCAATTTTAACAGAAAAAGAAGAAATTGTAAAAATAAGAATTACAATAAATGAATTATTGTTGTGGTTTACCAAATTAGTCCTCACATTTTAAGGTGATACTCAATGTTTTTTACTTGTTTTCTCGTACAACTATTTAAACATCACAGTAGTGCTGTTATTGGACCATTTTAGTAGCTTTTGTGAAAATAGTATATTTTTGTGACATTAGCTTTTACAAATTCCTGCAAATATGAAGAGGTAAGTAACTTAATCGCCCCAAACAGTTCAAACAGTTCTCACAAATGTAAAATGTCGTCCGCCGGTCGCGAATTTTGTTTCGTAGGTGGGTGAGTACACATTCATGAATGATTCAGTAGTTGCATTGATCACTGTACAACACTTGGGTTTTAGGGTTTCTTTTTCCCCCTAAACTAAAAATACTCTAAAGATATCAATTTGACTAGGAAAACGAGGTGATCACCGCAGGATTCGAACCAGGGATTGTTGATCCATAGCCCATCCCACTATCCACTACACTACGTATAGCAGCTCGACAACAGCTGTCCTTTAAAGTGATTTAATGTAACTAGTTAACTAAATAACAGCAATGCTGTGACGTCATGTTTTATGAATGAACATAACTTCTCATCCAAACTACTGAATAATTCATGAATATTGAAGAACAAAATTCGCCTGCCGGTCCTGTCCTGTCCTTAAAGATAACACATTATACCAAACGGTAACAATAAAATGGCACTGACGACGGTTATTAATGTGTTCATTCCTTTAATAACCATTATCATCGTACTCAAGGGACCAATTCCAAAGCAGTCCCACGTTAAATTAACTTGCATAATATATACTCATCTCAGTAAAAAAAAATTGCGAGATTAAAAAGAAAATGGTGATTGTTTCAGTTCATGGATATATAACAATTATTTGCTTGATACAATGAGCAGATGCCTTCAGCGGTGCTGCTAGCCTTGTGCAAGCCCTTCGTCGTTATTTGTCCAAAATCCACGCCGCGCGCTGCAGTTGTACAGTTTATTAGCACAGCTATGAGAACGGCGAACTCACGCGGCCACTATTTATGCAAATCAACTGTATCCGACTGAAGGCCTTGTTTCATCCATTCATGTGAGGTTTTGGGGTGGTGCTCATTATGCTAATAGCCCAAGTTGACCTTCAAAGTCGTTTTGTTATTGGTCGATCGTTGCGTAGAAAATGCATATTTAGATAGCGGAGAAAGGTCATAACTGCACGCACATGGCTTTTGTATTATAAACGAGTACTTTGTACATGGATACGTGTACATGTACATGTATATGTACATGTACAATATACATGTACAGTACATACAGCGTGCTCAAAATATCGGAAATCAATCGGACTGTAAGTTGATTCGTATATAAAGTGATTTTAACGAAAGCTTTTGAGGAATTGCACGTGTAGGTTGGAACTGTCCTATCAGTAAAATTTTCGCTCGTTTTGCTGGGTATTTGCTTGAATGTTGACAATGTTATGGTTAAAACTACATGAACTAACGTAAATAGGTTTTGTGCCAGCTAGCTATGAGCAGAATTTGGCCGGCTGCCTGAAAAATGATGGATTACCCACAACCTGTCGGTAAATCCACGAAAACAACGTTACCACGAAGAAAGGATTCTAAGTTCTTCCGCTTCTCGGGTCGAAAATCTTTAAGGGGTAATGTATCTGCTGCAGAATTCAAACAACACGACAGATTTTCGGACGACAGACGACGCTCAGCCTATAGCTGCATGACGTAGCTGCATGACGTTGGGACTAAACAAGGTGTAATTGGTCACTCCACATATAAGCCGCACCTATACTTATAATTATGTTTTAGCATACGAGGTCGTGCGCTAGAAATAAGTCAGAAATAGCGCAAAATAAGGAAAAACATAAGATTTCATCTCCGGATAAAACAAGGCTTCCGGTCGGATACAGTTGATTTGCATTGTGGCCGCGTGAGGTCGCTGTTTGCGATGTATTTTTGCACTGTGTATGCTATTAAACTATAAAACTGCAGCGCGCGGCGTGGATTTCGGACAAATAAACGACGAAGGCCTTGCACAAGGCTACGTTACTGCATCAATTGTTTTTAATCAATAATTTTTATACATCTGGAATTAAAGCAAAAAATAATGAAGTTTTAGAAATACCAAATATTCAATTGACACCATCCTGAAAAGGTTATATAAGGCCAAAAAAAAAAAAAACATGTTTAGCGTCATGCCCTTTTTTTTAAAGGAAGAAGGAGGCCCTTTTTTTTTTTTTTTTTTTTTTTCAAAATGGCCCGACACATCTTTAATTCGAGTCATGCAGTAAACATGTCACACCCTATCTTCCAATTTAAAATTAAAACATGGTTCACCAACGATTAAACATTCAAATTCATGTGGGTCGATCAAGTATGCACCGTACACGACTACACATCACACCCTAGACTTCCTATAAGGAAAGAAAATATTTCCAGAGCATGTACACAGTGATGCTAAAGTATAAAATACGATCTTAAAATTTTATTATCTTTAAACAAAAAAAAAAAAAAAAAAAAAATATATATATATTTTTTGCCAAAATTGTCAAATTTATGATTTTTTTCAAAAAGAAAAAAAAAAAAAAAAAGGAGGCGGCCCCCAAAAAGGAAGCGGGCGGTGACGCTAAACATGTTTTTTTTTTTATTTGGCCTAACGCCCACTGGTCGTGAGAGCAGAACGACAAATATTGTAGGAATTTATGTGTTTTAAGCACCATCATTAGAGAGATCCTTATCACTTGTGAATTTGTGTGAATTTGTATGGAAATTGCAAAAATGAAATTCGTAGCACATTGTACTCCAAGTAGAAGACTGTATCTAATATGAATGTAGCCTTGGTCGAGGCGTTCGATGTTATCCGTCCGTACGTACGTACGCGGTAATCCACGTACGCCACGCGCTGGATGCAGTTTAAAAATACAGCGCAAACAGCGACCTCACGCGGCCACTATTATATGCAAATCACTTCCGTTTATGGGCACAAATCCCAATCATGTCGAAGATTTTCATAGATTTGGCGAGTTTTAGTACACCAGGATGGACTATACCGGTTTCTTGGGTCCCATTTTGGATCCCTTCACTGGGTTGAGGCCCAAGAAACACCTGCATCAAAATAAAACATAAAAAGTCTAGATTCGAATAATATAGGTTTTTAACTGCATTGCTGTAGTTATGAATGTGATTTTGCTTTTCCCCTTTGGAAGTCTCATCATCACCATTCTCCAAATCCAGCTACGGGACGTTGAGCCACTAGTCTAGTCGATTAGTTGAGGTGTGCCATACAGGTCGAGGGCTGACAGAGCGTTGTCGACAACAAGCTGTCGGACCCAGGTATTTCTGGGTCGGTCGCGTGGTCGTGACCAACCAGGATCAGGCTTGGCTCCTGCCGAAACATCGACGACCAGCTTGAGGGCAGCGTGTGCTATGATGTTACTTGGCAGTCGACGAACATGCCCAAAGATGGGGTGACGCCGTCTTCATATACTGTATCAGATATCCCCCAGCCTGGTTCTCTGTGACATGGCTTTTTGGAAGAATAAAATCAGGCCATCTCACCCCAAGTGAGATGGTTTGATTTTATCACCAAGAAGGAAGTCTGTTGCTATGAATTTACAACAAGATGCGAGTACAGAATATTTAATTGAAACTAGAAAACCCCGTCATTAACTAGTTCGCGCCGGATGACGTATATAAACACGCAACTTTTTTCCCAGACGCATAAACACGCCACGAGCAACGCCGAAAATGTCTGTCAGCAGCCAGCATGGCCGGAAATGCGTGGTTGTGCTTCCCGGTACTATCGGCCTGAACCCGCCTCAGATCGAGTTTCGTTAAAAATAACCCCGCGCCAGTACGATGGGTATTAAAGTTTGTCTGACTCCGTTAAAGTGGTTTCACTCATCACGAATTTAAACACGAACGAGACATACCTCTGCACCCGCAGTCACAAATAAACGCCGAGGCAGCCATGATTTGCTGTGTTGATGGACATTGTAGGGGAGTCAGGTTGGCATAACGGTTCTTTTCTCACCTTCCACTACTATGACCCGGGTTCAAAACTGGCCTGGGTCAATATGTGGATTGGGTTTTCAGTCCCTGTGTTTTTCCCAGGATATTCTTCTTCCCAGGATATTCAAATTAACATTTTCCCCAAATTATTGTTTATATTTAACCATTCCAAATTAAGAAAATGCCATCTTTCCTGCACTAGATGTGCAATGCATCAAGGACTCCCACGAAGGACTCCCACAACCCTTACATTTCAAGGTCTTCATCAATAACTGAATGGTTGACATGCATTAAAGGTAGGACACACTATTGGTAATTGCTTGAATTATTATGAATGGGTGGTTTTGGGAGTTGTATTTTATAGTAAATATCGTTTAACTGACCTGTCTAAAGTGTTACAATCCACCGGCGTCGGGCAGTTGTTCTGATGTTGTTCTTGGTTTTTTCGTGATCGCCGTCCGGCGATGGTGATTTTTTTTAAATAAAAAATAAATAAAATTGGAACAAATACAGAATATCTAGCGCAATTATTTTGATGGATGTATACAATTGTTATTTACTTTCAAATAAAAGTAATATATTTCCTAATAATTTGGTGGTAAAATTTGTCGATATCTGCAATGGTGTAGGCCTATTCTACCTTTGAAGGCAAATTAGACCTACCACTTTTGGCTCCGTGGTTACCATGGCCTGCGTCGATCCAAATAACAATAGGGTCTTTCAATAGTTGCACATTTATGTCAACAAGATGCTTATTATTTTGCAGATGGACTATACATGTACATATCGTCACCGACACCACGAAGTAGCACTCATGTACACACAGCGAATAGTTTTGATTTGAAGATAAACGCGTTTGAATGTTGGCAAGTTATTATCCCGCAAATAAAATGTGAATTGAAAACCTGTTTGGGATTTATATAAAGTACTACATTAAAACGTCGTGAATGTGTTACTTATGTTTCCATGGGTTAATTAATTACGAATTAATTAAAGATTTAAGAAGAGTGTTACTTCGTGAAAACGAAATCTGCAGAAAATCCGTACAGTGCACGTACACAAAGATATTATCAGTGCTACTTCGTGAAAACGAAAACTGCAGAAAACCGTACAGTGCGCGCACATACAACTCAGTGCTACTTCGTGGAAACGGAATAAACAACACGAAGGCCTTGGAACCAAGACTACAAGTAGCACTGCAAAATCCAAAAAATTTGACCAACGAGATCCCGCGACTCATTCAACGAAATCAGTGACCGAGCTGAGGAGTCGCCATTTAAATACACACGTTTTGAGCTGTACAATTGATAATCGACCTTCTGCAATATTTGGCAAGTTTTATATACTTGCTTTATCCCCGTAAAACTTGAAGAAAGTTAAGATTAATAAATAACTAACAACATCTGAAACTTTAGAGGGAATCTGAGGTACAAAACTTTTTAAAATTTAACCTAGAAAAACCACTGGGCCCTATTTCGTGGCTCGGCTTACCGTTAGCGAAAAAACCCTGCTTACTATAGCAGAAATTTCGGTGCTTACGGTAAACGTATTTCACGCGTTAGCGAGAAATGTTGGTCTATGAGCATGCATGCGTACAACCTGTAATTAAGGATTATGTGCTTACAGGGTAAGCACATAATTTGTCTGCTAGCGCGGTTACGCTCGACCTATCCAGTTTGTAGAGATCAGTGAGAAAAACGCGTTAAAAATGTTGCGGCGCTGGAAATGACCATGTGCATGGAAATAGATCGTACAATTGTTCACAGGGGGTGCACAAACACGCGAACGACGTCACCCTCTTAATAAGCTGTGCACACGTTTCTGTTTATACGCCATCCATGTGTTTAGCCCATATCAAATGGAAGTTTATTCTTTCAATTCTAACGAATTGTTTACATTTGAATCATTTTTATTCGATACTCCTTTTATTCTATGTTTAAATTAAGGCTCTATTTGCATAGGATCATACCTATTTCAACAATGGAGTGTTCCAGGTGGATACACGGCCTTCACGTGAGTTTGTTTTTGATTGAAATAGGGGACGTAGGACAAAGGGAACAATGGGGTCCCCTATTCCGCAAAGGTCCCCGATTCAGACTCGTGTGCAAATCCTATGGCGATCATCCGAAAACGTTAGTGCAAACAAAAGAGGGAAGACGGTCGGACAATGCCCCGTCCCCTATTGACGGCATTTACCCACTTGTGTGTGTGGGTGTGTGTGTGGGGGGGGGGGGGGGGGGGGGGCGGAAGTCACGTATACTCTATGTCAATGCATACAAATGAGAATTGACACAAGGCGACGATTTAAACCGCTCCACTGACTGAACATTATTTACTGAAAGGAATTCATATGCGCAAATACACGGCGTACGATTTCTTAACGGAAACACGGCTTTTATTTACATTTAATAAATACCTAGGAGAGTTGATGGCTTCTGATTGGTCGAGACTCAATCACGAGGAGGGCATGATTTTGTAATAATTGACCGGCTTTCAAGAAGAAGCGAATAAATATTCCCTAAACCATCATTAGGCCGTGTCCGAAACGGGTGTCTAGAGCTACGGCTAGGTCTATTGTCTACGGCGGCCATTTTGTAGCGCTGTCCGAAATTCCGCCTAGAGCTACAGCTACGGCTACAACGTCACAAAAATCTAGCCGTAAAAGAAGTTGTCTAGCTCATGCAAAACAAAATGGCGGCAGCACTAACGTTAATTTTGGAGCAAATTTTCGTTTATTTTTCAATTATAGTGCATTGAATTGAAACTAACAGATCGACAAATACGTCAATATCATCAGGTATTTTGACTTGCTGTAAACAAACATTGCGTAACATCTAGCAGACGATTATTGTTGTAAATTCTTACAT
This sequence comes from Crossaster papposus, assembly GCA_037893245.1. Classification (NCBI taxonomy): domain Eukaryota; kingdom Metazoa; phylum Echinodermata; class Asteroidea; order Velatida; family Solasteridae; genus Crossaster; species Crossaster papposus. Next base: position 2,030,164 of record JBAIAA010000258.1, on the reverse strand, counting down.
CGTAATTTTGCAAACACTAATTCAAGCATCGCTTGGGGGCGCAATAACTAGCCGTAGGCTCTACTGTAGCCGCGTCCGAATTCCATTTGCCTTAGCGCCTACGTAGACGTAGCTGTAGCTGTACCGTAGCTCTAGACACTCGTTTCGGACACGGCCTTATTCAAGCATCATGTAAGCCAATGATAGGCCGAAAGCAATAGTCCTACGGTAACTTGTAACAAGGACGCGTCAAATCTTGATACTGCGCGCTATAAATGTACGCGTAGAACGTTTGTATCTATACGCGTGGAATTTTTCAAATGCGCGTGTCGTCTGTTAACGTTAACCCGTTGCTATGTACATGTACAGTGCTGGGGCCGTATTCACAAAACTTAAACTTAGGAGAATACTTAAGTCATACCTAAATCTAAGCACCCTGCTAACTTAAGTGCCGCGCTTAATTTGGGCCCTTTTCCAAACCTCCAGGCTTCGGCTTTGGCTTCGGCTCCGGCTTCAATTTATGAGGCTTCGTCTTCATGAGGCTCCGCGACAAGCCTAAAAGTTTTGGAACACCGAGGCTTCGGGAGGCTTCGGCTGGCTTCGACTAGCGACTCTATGCCATTCGTGATGCTTCGTTACATTCCGTTGAGTTACCGGCCTAGGGATGCACACAAACAAATTGAAACTGAATGCTGAGAAAACAGAGTTCTTTGTTGCTGCCTCTAAGAACAACTTGTCACATGTTAAAGATGTTTCTCTTAACATTGGAAATTCTAGGGTAACCCCCTCAACTAATATTCGGAATTTGGGTGTCATGTTTGACCCTGTCATGTCAATGTCATCTCAAGTTAATTCAGTATGTAGCTCTACTAACTTCCATCTGCGCAACATTGCAAGGATTCGAAAATACATTGATCATGATACTTGTCACCATGTGGTTCGCTGTCTTGTCACTTCCCGTCTCGACTATTGTAACTCCCTGTTATCTGGAATCACCAAAGCACATCTTAAACGCCTCACCAGTATCCAATACAGAGCTGCCAAACTTGTTCTCACTGTTAACTGTTGGAGAGCTCATGGATCCCCCTTACTTGCTAAACTACACTGGCTACCCATGGAGAAACGCATCAAGTTCAAAACTCTTCTATATGTTTTTAAATGTTTGAAGGACATTGCCCCACCTTATCTCTCTGATATGTTTCATCTTCACCAAAGCAATCGTCAAGGACTCCGTTCTTCTTCCGATAGAACTCGGCTTAACACTCAAAACTCAAGTTTATCTTATGGCAAACACGCCTTCTCACACTCTGCTGCTGAACTTTGGAACAGTCTCCCAATTAGTGTCCGTGACTCTACTTGTGTTGTTACATTTAAGAGTAAACTTAAAACTTATCTTTTTCCTAAATAGTAGATTTAAATTTTGTTCTAGTTTGTTTTAATTTATCCTTTCTTTTGTTATGCGCTTTGATCATGTTTTGGAAAAGCGCAGTATAAATGCCTGTTATTATTATTATTATTAGGGATGGAAACATCGCTAATGAACGGCTGAAGCAATATTATTTTGCGCCTGCTTTCACTACGGGGACAATAGACGTATCAAGGAATAAATGTAAACTTGTATGTACATGTATATGCCATTTATTCACTCAACCAAAATCTGTCTTTTCCCCTTTTCGTAACCGCGTCTGTAGACCTCTGGAAAAGGTTTTATTTTGGGCACAATTTAAATATTTCCATTAAAAAAACCACACTTTTGGGTTTTTTTTGTGTTTTTTTTTTTTTTTGGGGGGGGGGGGGGGGGGGGGGTTGCAAGTGCCAGGCCAATGCCTTATTCAAAATACTTTGTTTGCATCGCTATTGCTAAAAACGGAATCTGCTTTTACTTCGGGAAGAGACCTTGTAATTCTTTTTTTTACGATTTGATCTGCAGATTCGATCTAAAAGTAAGATGCACTCCTTTAATATGCTGTGTCCGTCTTTCAAGGAAATAAATATGTACTTTTCGGCAAAGAATTGTCAACCATGTATTATTTATTACTGATGGTTTATTTGGCAAACAACATGGAAAAATAAACATTTAGATTAAGACAGGGCAACATAATTACAAATCATTCAATATAAAACTAAACAAAAGATTAAATTGAGAATATAATTAAAAAATAAGTGCTCACATAGATAATTTAAAAGACAAAACTGCAAAAAAAAATCACAATGTTAAATTAAAAAATTAACAACAAAATATTAAAAGTTTGAAATTTTAATGTATCCTTTGCTGTGACTTTTGGGAATATATATTATTGAAACCCCCTACCACCAGTACCATTCTAAAACAATAATAGCTCCTTTGAAGTAAGTTTTCACAAATTTAAAGACATGCCAGGATTAGGTTTGTTTTAAAAATAGATTGAGGCCTCAAATAGAGGCTGCTCAAAACCAACCTTTTTGAAATCGCTTTTGATTGATATGTTGTAAAAATTGTACTCCTTTCTTAAAATCATGTTGTTTTCCTTGATGTAATAGTAGTTTGTGATGTACATAGATTTTTGCCTTTTAATATTTTAATGAATCTGGTTTTATCATTTTACAGTGCATTTAAATTTATGTACATAACGTTTGCACTTTATTATTAACATTATTATTGTCAGGCCTACATTTTATACTTTAAGACTTTCTACTGCTGACAATTGATTATTTGAAATATAATTTTCCCCAGCATATAAACAAATACCAACTGTCATTTGTAGTGCAGGCATAGGCATTATAAATAAGAGAGTTGAGTTAAGTTGACCAGGACCTGTTCCAATAATTCCATGCTGTTCCAGTGTTTACAAACAACATAAATAGGGAGTGAATAGTTTTTCTTCAAAATTCGGAGATTTAGGGGAGCAAATAATTATGTGAGCTCACTCAGTACAGATCTTTAGCTTTGATTGTTCAGAATATACCTGTGCAATTAGTCTCTATATTGTCAAAGATCCTTTATAACAACACGGCTGGCAAGCATAAATTGAGATTCTCCCTCTTTTGGCTGATGGACTTGGAGAGGCTTGTATTGGAGAATGAACCTTCCTCCACTGCTAGAAATAAGTAGTGGGAAGAAAATGAGCTGCCCATCTTTCCTAGTGCACACAATCCATGGTGGTGTAGAAAGTCAACGATGGAGTTTACCTGTGCTTGAATTCTGAATATCCTCAGAACCTATTAAGAACCATCAAGAAAATAAACAAAAGCAGAATTAAGAATGGTGAAGGTCTAGGACAAAATAGCAAGTTAGGTATACACAAACACTTAATGCTTCAAGCGGTGGTGTTGGTGCAAACAAATTTGCCTCCCAAACAAGACATTGTGTTTTTCTCCTGAGGAAATGCTCCACAGGGATCACCAAATTGGTTTATGGCTCGTTCAGTTTAAGCAGCAAATATTTGGTTTATTTTGCGTCATCTAGTACAGATTCTGCTTATGATAGAAACTAATCAATTTAATCAAAACACAATAAAAGTATACTTCTATTTCAAAAAGAAATTAGTTGTTAATTTCCAAAATAACCCCTTTTCCTTCCAGCTTCCAGCTCTAAAGCTTGTGACATGTTGAGATTTAGAGGTGAAATTTGTGAGCTACATTCTTTCTAAATCTCCAGCAATATTTCCATTTTTGTAGGCCTAGCCTAACTCAGATTCTGGTATTGAATATGAAACTATTTTCACTTATTATTTGTATTAACATGCATGTGACAACGAGGTGTGGCAATGCGCTCAGTTAAACTGGCTATTGTTACGGCATGCCGTGCGATTCTCAGAATGGGTGCCGACTTCTCCATCTATGATCTAGTAAATTAAACAGAAATTGCGAATAAATCAATGCCTAACGTTAGGCTACACCCTGTATAACATGCCCTTATATAACCATACCGACTTGTGGAAACTCGTTATGATCAATAGTTTCGGGTCAAAAGAAGCCAGAAGGCCGACTGCCATAACAATAGCCACTGTCCCACTGCCTTTATTTACATGTATAACCAGGCAGCTTGACTAGTGCGGGTTTGCATGGAAGTTGGTTGGACTAGTTGGAATTGAAACTTTCGTCGAAAAAACGGTAGCATAACGTTAGGGTTAGAAATGTTGTTCTAGGTCCTATAGATAGTATGATTATCTTCATGGTTACACGTAACATTTTCATTTGAGTTGGTAAATTTCTTTTAACAAAATCATTACTACTTACCAGTGAATTGTCGGTGAAAACTTCCTTGCAAACGGCAGACACACCGCGAAAACAATGGCGGCCGTCGCAAACTTTTTTGTTTGTGATGATTTTGTGGCTTGTATCACGTGACAATACGTCACGAAGCCTCCACGAAGTCACCTCCTCGGCAGGCTTCATAATTTAGCCAAAAACGGAGCCTCTTGATGAAGCCAAAGCCAAAGCCTCCATTTGGTATGGGCTTCAAAATGGCGGAATGGAGACGAAGCCGAAGACGAAGCCAAAGCCGGGGGTTTGGAAAACAGCCTTGGTATTCACAAAAGATCTAAGCAACCCACTTATCTTAGTGCTCCACTTAACTTAAGTGTTTAAAGCAGTCACTGTTGCTCATGCGCAAAACATTTTCGTCATAAACGTTCCTACGCAATGAAAATTTAATCTATCTGCGCGGTTTACCATGCGCGCGTGCACACGCACGCAGCTAGCGACGCAGTTTTCAAGCCCAAGTTTGTGCACCAAAATAGTCTGCGTCACGCGCGCGTTAAACGAGTTCGTCATGCACGTTTTAGATGTTTCAACACAGAATAGTAGTGAAATGTTTGTTTTATTTACTCTCGAGTGTGAAACAAAATTGTGCTGGTGATTTATCCGCATTCTTTCAAACATGCTGGAAGGTAAGATAGTTTTTGTGCATTTTATAGTCGGCAGTCACGTGTATTGCATGTCATTGGTTAACGTTAACGTAACATGTCACCAATCGCGATCATTCCGCCCGCCTAAAATTTAACAAATCGATCGAAAAAAAATCGTTAGAATGTCAACGAACTACAATTCTAGAGCTGTCACACATTAACTTCAAATTGGCTTCCTTTTACAATAATTCGATACTGTCAAGTCTACTTCATTCACTTACCCAAATAGCTACTACGTATGCATATTTATTCAGCCGACAGGAGGCTCAAACGCTAAAAGATTTAATCAACCACCGAGCGCCCTCTCGGGGGCCTACCCATTATACTACGTCATGAGTCCGCCATTATACTTCCTCTTTTTTCTTAGCGACGGCATCGTGCAGAAGCAAATATTTTTGCTCTCGCCTTTTGACGAGTGTTTGTACGATTTTCGCTTTAAGAGTTTTCTGTTTTATAGAATTTATCAACCAAGTGAGTTGTGTAGAATTTGTAGAGTTTGTTTTGAGATAAGTAGTTCTCATTTATGCGGTGGTCACATCTTACGGTCATGAACGTAGTTGAACGTAGTTCATTTGACCGTAGTAGACCGTAGTGCAACTACGGTCAACTAGGGTGAAGTAGGGTGAAGTAGGGTCGAAGTAGGTTCAAAATTGGCAAAAGAGCAAATATAAAGAACGGTTAAGTAGGGTGAAGTACGTGCAACTACTGTCAACTACGTTGAACTACGTTGAACTGCGGTCAAATCGGCTACGGTTAACTAGGGTTGAACTACGTCTTAATACGGTCAACTACGTTGAACTGCGGTCGAGCTACGTGTGAACTGCGTGCAACTATGGTCAACTAGGGTCAACTACGTTGTACTACGATAAAAGCTCGCGACCGTGTCTGCGTAGTGCGGGTCGGCCACGGCGTGGGGACAGCCATTGCGCTTTGAAAAGTCAGAGAGACAAGACTGCTGTTTTTTTATCTGAACTTGTCTCTTTTTGTTTTCTCCTTTTCTATACTACTGACATGCCTGCAACGAGGAAGAAGAGAGCACCACGTAAGAGTGCTGCTGCTGCTGCTGTTACTACTGTCCAGGAGACGGTTGAGGAGCCAGAGAGGGTGCCAGAGAGGGCTCAGGACCCTGAACCCCTGAGGCTTGATGCACCTCAACGGGAGAAGCGGGGTCTTGTCCCTGTTCTACCCAAGAAAAAGACACCTGCTTTGAAGCTGACCATTGAGCAGGAGTCAACTGTGTTTGACTATGTTGAGGCTCACCAGGAGCTTTACAACAAAGGCCACCCTGATTTCCTCAAAACAGGGCAGAAGTTGGCTCTTTGGGAGTCTTTGGCAGAGTCACTGAAGGCCACTGAGTATGATGGTGAGTAGCAAATGTGGTTAATTTATATTGCTATTAGCAAGATAAAATTACTGAAATTCACAAACATAATACCAAACTGTATTTTCAGGTGCTGCACTCGTTTATATATTGTGAAAACATGTATTAACCGACCGACCGACCGACCGACCGACCGACCGACCGACCGACCGACCGACCGACCGACCGACCGACCGACCGACCGACCGACCGACCGACCGACCGACCGACCGACCGACCGACCGACCGACCGACCGACCGACCGACCGACCGACCGACCGACCGACCGACCGACCGACCGACCGACCGACCGACCGACCGACCGACCGACCGACCGACCGACCGACCGACCGACCGACCGACCGACCGACCGACCGACCGACCGACCGACCGACCGACCGACCGACCGACCGACCGACCGACCGACCGACCGACCGACCGACCGACCGACCGACCCACCGACCGACCGACCGACCCACCGACTCACCGACTCACCGACTCACTGACACACTGACACACTGACACACTGACACACTGACACACTGACACACTGACACACTGACACACTGACACACTGACACACTGACACACTGACACACTGAATTAATGATTGACTAAATAACTTAATCACAAAGAAAATTGTTAATGTTGAATGGTAATGTTGAATGTTGAAAATGTATTAATGCATGAATATTTCTGCTCTTTTCTACTTTCAGCTCTTGGGGCAGCTTCGCAGGAAGCATCCTGAGAGATTCGACCTACCTGCAGCTGAGGGCACACCGCCACGGGAGACGGAGTCAGACTCCGACCAGGAGCAGACCACCTCCCCCACGGGCACGCAGATTGAGGAGCCTGCCTCTACTGCCAGCCAGAGGACCACCAGCTCCGCCTATAGGAAGAGGAAGCCTTCTGACATCCTTCTTGAGAAGATAGAGAAGAGGTTGGCGGCCAATCAGCAGCAGACGGCCCAGATTGCCCAACAGGTAAAAAAAATATTTTGATGAAACATAACATGCTTCTCCACTAATTGTATCCAAAAGACTTTTGTGGACAAACATATAATATTTTATTATACAATAGTTTTTGTCACACCAGCCGCAATGCGGTTGCAGATGCAAATGGTGTTTGTCCAAAACTTGTTCCAAATTGTTTTTGTCACACCAGTTGCAATTTCATTTAAATTCAAATTGTTATATATTTTAATATGTTTTTCCTTTATGTGTCATTTAAGGAGGACAGTCCTCGAGCGGCTTTTGGCCGCATGGTAGGCCTCTCGGCAGCCGAGATGGATGAGGAGGCTTTTGAGGGCCTGCAGGTGGAGGTGACCGCTCTACTTGTGAAGTACAAGCGAGAGTCCCGTGCCAGGACTCAGGTCGCAGCAGTCGCCCAGGCCGCACCACGCCCGCCGCCACTGCCGCAGATGCCGCCCGGTGCCACCATCCACCACACCATTGGCGACTTTGGGATTGCATCAGCCGCAGCCACACAACAGCAGCAGCAGTGCCCAGGGGGCTTCATCGCTAACTGGCAGCGCCAGTACCAGTCGCAGCAGCAGCACCAACAGCAGCCAGACCAGCAGCAGGCAGACCAGCAGCGTCCCAGCAGTGCACCCGCTGGTGGGATTGACTTCTTCGCCACTTTACATGAGTAAGGTGGTGGGGAAGTGGGGAACGGTCCTTTTAAGGATACGACATTCACCCGGCTTTACGCCCGGCCCTAGGCCCACCACATCCTCCCAAAAGAATAAAGCAACTCTATGATGCTATAAATGTGAAATGTTTGTTTGTCCTTTATTTGTCTTAAACATTTAATGTTTAATTTTGAAATAAAACAAATTGTAATGTTTAATAAATTGGCCCAGGGCACCCAAACTCAATCCAAAGAATGAGTTTATTTATTTATTTATTTATTATCTGATCTTTTATCAGGGTAGCTCGTTCACATATAATGTGGTCTTCCACGGGGCCGTGAACATAAAATTATAAATTAATAAAACAAAAACCGAACAATTTAAAGGATTAAAAGTGTGTACAATTATTAAATGAAAGAGACATGAACGGGTTCATAAATGGGTGGGGGTCTCCTGATTTTAAGTAGGGCAGGGGGGGGGGTTAAAATCATGACATGAGTTTGTGTGCCCCTGGTAATTTGGTGGGTTTGGTGGGGGGGGGGTTGGGGGGCTCAACCAACTGATTTTGGGAGACCTGAGTTTGGGTGACCCTGCTCATTATTGGAGACGCTGGTCCTGCCATGGAACCGAGCCAGCTGGTGACGTCAGGTAGTGCTTGAGGTACAGCCTCTGCCTCTTTGCTTCCCTGCTGTCGCGGTTCCCACACTGTGGTTGGGTGAGGTCCAACAGGTTGGCATTGGCCCGCCAGGCACCATCGACGAGGTTGTGCTGAGCATCCTCCTGGTCCACAAGATGCTGGTCTGCAGCAGGGTTCCTCACCCTCAGGTAGTTGTGCAGGACGACACACGATCTCACTACGAGTGCTGCAGTATCCACATGGACCTGGAGGGTGGAGAGGAGACAGCGGAAACGGTTGGCAAGGATGCCAAAGACATTCTCCACCACACGACGGGCTCTGGACAGCCGGTAGTTGAAGACCTGCTGGCCGTGGTCCAAACCGCGCCGAGGGAAGGGTTTCATCAGCCAGGTCCTCATGGCGAACGCGTCATCCCCTATGATGTAGTACGGGGTGTTCAGATCATCCCCTGGTAGCGGGTCTGCATCTGGGACACCAAGGACACCATCCTGCAGAGCTTGGTGGAGGTCGCAATGGTTCCAGATCTGGCCATCCGAGCTGGAACCCACGTCTCCAATCTGTGTCCACATAAAGCGGTATTGGGCATCCACCAAGGCCATCAGTACAATGGAGTCAAACCCCTTGTAGTTGTGGTAGGTAGACCCTGAGTGGGGTGGCTTCTTGATCCGGATGTGCTTCCCATCCAGAGCACCAAGGGTGTGCGGGAACTGCCACTTCTGCTGAAAGGCCCGAGCCACCTGCTGCCACTCTTCAGCTTCTGTGGGAAGTTTGACAAACTCTGGTTCCAGGACCTCAACCAGAGCCTGACCCCCATTAACAATGAGGCCTGATATGGTGTTGTGGGCCACCCTGAAGCCGAACCTCATGTCTCGGTAGTAGTTCCCAGTGGCCAGGTACCTGAGTGTGAGCGCCAGCTTTAGCCCAGGAGAGACGGGTCGCCTGAAATAGGTGGTCTGTTTGGTGATCCTCCTCTCTATCCTGGACAGGATGTCATGGAAGGTGGCCACATGTACACGCATGAACTGATGGAAGGCATGTGGGTCCTCCAGTTGAAGCTCTGTCATCAGAGCCTCATACTGGCCGTGGAGGGGTCTACGCAGCAGCCAGTCCCTGGTCCACCATCTTCTTTGTCTTATTTCCTCCCTCCTTTCCTGTTCCTCTAGCTCCTCCAACTCCACAAGGTCTCTTGCCAGACCAGCAAGTTCCATGTCGACCTGACCCAAGTACTTGGCCATCCTGACTCTGTCACCCATTGTGTTTGTATGGAGTTGAAGAAGTAGAATTGAAGCATGAGCAGACAAGACGTATGTCCTCCAGAAAAGGTTAGACAGACTGCAGGGACCATGTGGCATGCTGGCCCCCTTTTATATCGTCCAGGAACTCCTAAATTCAACCTTACTTCACCCTACTTCACCCTAGTTAACCCTGCTTGTCGTACTTAACCGTAGTGTGACCGTACTGTGAACGTACTTCAAACGCAGTTCGACCGTAGTTGACCGTACTTCGACCGTAGTGTCGTGGTTACTACGGTCAACTACGGTCAACTACGGTCCACACTACGGTCAAGTAGGGTCAACTAGGGTCAACTAGGGTTAACTAGGGTTAACTACGTATATACTAGGCTCACAGTACGGTATAGGTATTCAAGGTGACCGTATAAATATTTTCAACATGTTGAAAACCTTTGGGCTAACTACGGCCAAATCATGGCTTTCCTCAAGGTCTAAGTACGTTCAGAACTACGGTCCACTACGTTTAACTACGTTTAACTACGTTTAACTACGACTACTAGGGTCTACTACGGTCAACTACGGTCACACCGTACTACGTTCAACTACGTTCATGACCGTAAGATGTGACCACCGCTTTAGAGTGATTTTGGAGTCATTTTGCTTTCGTTTTTCTTGCACGTAGCGTAGCGCTGACACCACGTGCGGCGGGCCAGGTCGGCACCGCGGGACTAGCCCAGTGCCGGGTAGGCATTGTGGTCTCTCCCTTTGGGGATCAAGTGCAATCCCATTTTTAGCCGAGTCGGTTTTCCTGAGTTATTATTATTTATGTTGTACAGTTATCTAATAATACAAAACAACAAAAAACAAGTGCATTTAGTTTAGGACTCCATAGAAATGCGTAAAGACCTTTAGGGGAGACAGTGCGTCGTATATCCCCGGAGAGAAGTGCGGTTATTCTCCACAAGGTCTGCTAGTCGCCCCCACGTGGGGCCCCTGTTCCGGAAGTCAGACTTTCGGCCGTTCAGGGGACTAGCGAAACGTTTCGAAGAATATAGCGGTTTTCGGCCGTTCCCTGTTCTCCGTTCGTTTTCCCCTACGCTCGCGGTGAGCTAGGGCCTAGTGAGACGAGTACAGTGGGGGTATATCGACAGAGGTCGTTCCCTTCCCCCCTGACTGTTTCAGCTAGCTCGGGGAGCTAGTAAGCTAGAAGAGGACGTTTCGTTGGGTATATCGACAGAGGTCGTTCCCTGCCCATCACCGTCCTAAGCTATCTCGGTAGTGCGACGACAAACGAGATAGTAGCGAGATATTCGTGGGTATATCGGCCGCTGGCCGTTCACTTCCCTCGGCCGCCTCGCCGGGCGTGTAAAGAACAATTCCGTGGGGTACAACGACCAGCGGTCGTTCCTTTCCCCTCGGCCGTTCTCAACTGAATATATATCTCAGTAGTACAATAGTACGAAAAGACGAGATAGCAGTGAGTCCCCACGCAGGGACATCGCCGTAGTTTGCAACGGTCATCCCGTGTTTTTGACCGGCATCAAACATACGTCCTACGGTATGGAGCACCGTGAGGTTACCGGGGATAAAACTCCCCGTGTAACCACGGCCCCCCAGGCGACCAACCGTAAGGGTTCCGCGGTTAAAAAGGCCGCATCAAAGGCCAGCGGCGGTCCCAAGGGTAAGCCCCAAAAAGGGACCAATAGTCGCTCGATCACGCCTCCGGTCTCCGCACCATCGGCGTCTCCTAGCAACCCGGCGTCGTTTTCCCGTGGTTCCACGGGAATTTCTTCGCCTCGTCCCACCGGTTTGCTGGCTCCAGCAACCCTCGGGGACGACCAGTCACGGAGCGGTAAAAGGATTCAATCCTCACCGGCCCCGTCTGTGCGTTCATCGCGCTCCAAACATCCTGCTTCCACCCGTGGGGCAGGACTCACGGTGACTGACTTGCCTCCTCCCCCAATTCGGGCCACGGACTCGCAGTCAACATCATTCTTTGATCAATGCTCCGGAATTCCCAGGATAATATCGGAGTTTTCTTCTAGTGAATCAAGTCACCCAAGCCAGAAAAGGAAACACCAGGCCGCGCCGTCTTCTTCAGGGGATTCCCCCCGTAAGTCGACGCATCGGAAAAAGAAAAACAAAGGTGTATCCTCAGAAATCTTTCTAAAAGCTTTCCAGGACATCAACGTTTCACTAGCAGCCCTCACTAAGCAACAACAATGGAGATCGGCCCCAACGGCGGTGACTCAGAGGTCACTCCCGGCGGCCACATTTCCGGACCCAAATCCGGGTCTAATCCTGCCGGATCCGGGTTCGGGCGGGATGAGAGGGGAACACACTGGGCCCCCAGATCCTGGGGTTGCCATCAGTGTCTGCTCAGACAATCCACCTACTCCGGGCCGCGATTGGGCGCCCCCGAGATCACAGGCGGGAGTTTCCTTACACCCATCTATGAATCTGGGCACTTCTATTCAAGATGCTCCTGACATAGATGTCGATGATACTCACCCCCCTTCCACTCACTCACACGATGAGCGCTCTGGGGATGATGAGGCCACTGACCCTGGCAATTTTTCGCCATTTGAGACTCAGCTGAGGCTGGTTCAAAGAGATATGGTTCGGGTACTGCAACTACCAGAGAGCAGTAAACCAGAGACCACCCGTCGTTCTTTCAAACGCCGGACTGGCGTGGAGGAACCTCGGGATCCAGCTTTCCCAACTATGCCGGTGGATCGCTTATGCGCCGATCGCATACAACGCATCGCCGACTCAAAGAAATGGGCGGCTTTCAACAAAAGGTCGGCAGCCTACTTCCAATTTCCAGAAAAGGACCGAAATGATTTCTTTACGGTTCCTTCTATTCCGGATACGGCCAAGGACAAACTGACTGGCGATAGCGGCAAAGCCCCGACCAAGTCAATATTTGTCGATAAGACTAGAACAAAGGTGGAGGATACAATGAAGAAGGTCGATGCGGCGGCTAGATTTGGCTCACAAACAAGCGCCTTTTTACTTCTGTTATCGGAATATATCGTCTGCGCATGTGAGGAAGATTCACAAATTCCAGCCGATATGTTAGCAGCAGCCTTCCGATGTCTGGACGAAATACTCCGTTTCTCTCTAGACCAATTCACGAGAATCTCTATCCTGTCTGCCAAGACACGTAGGACTAACGTGATGGATGCACTTTACATACCACACGAAGGCGCTAAGAAGAAGTTAGAAGACCTGCCTCTTATGGGCAAAGACCTTTTCGGAGGCAAATTCCAGGAAGTTCTGGAAGTTGAGGCCAAACGAATAGAGACAGCAGACAAACTGAGCTTGAAGAAGCCTTCCGCCAATAACAAGCCCAAGTTCTCTGGGAAGAAGGCAACGAAGGGTGCTCCCTCGTTTCGCCCTGCCCTTAAGAAACCATTCAAGCCCTTTCGCCAACAGACGGCCAAGGGATCAGCTGGTGCAATGGTTTCAGCTCCGCGCCCCTACTCTGCCCCTCCACGCCAATTTAGCGGCCGGGGGCGTGGCGGGGGGCAATCTGCCCCCCGCTTTGGGTGGCGGCGGTGACGCCCCTACCGAGCCGACCCCGACACTGGGGCCCATCGGGGGTCGTCTCAAAAATTTCGTAGGGCCCTGGAGAGAGATCACCTCCGACGCATGGGTGCTTTCTATAGTCAGCCACGGCTATCAACTAGAATTTACAAGCACCCCTCCGTCGGAAATATGTGTTCGCGAAACACCGGTTCCGACAAACACAGACAAACGATTAGCTCTCGAGCAAGAGATCTCATCCCTCATCGAGAAGAGAGCGGTCCGCCTAGTGCCACCAATGGAGCAGTTCACAGGCTTCCTGTCCTCCTTCTTTCTAACACCAAAGAAGGCAGCTGGCGAATGGCGACCGGTACTCAATCTGAAACCGCTCAACAAGTTTGTCAGACCCAAACGTTTTCGAATGGAAAATCTCCACGTAGTTCTAGAGTCATTACCCACACCAGCGTGGGGAGCGTCACTAGACCTACAAGACGCGTACCTACACGTCCCCATCTTCCAAGAGCACTCCCGATTCCTGCGCTTTCGGTATCAGGAGCGCACTTACGAGTTCACTGCCCTTCCCTTCGGGCTATCAACCTCGCCAAGAGTGTTCACCAGGGTTGTGCGGGCAGTTGCATCACGTCTCCGACGAGAGAACATAATGATTTTCATGTATCTCGACGACTGGCTGATAGTGGGAAAATCAGAAGGCCAGACTGCCCAGAATGTGAGGGATACTTATACGTTGACAACGAGGCTAGGCTTCATCATCAACGAAAAGAAGTCCCATTTAATCCCGTCCCAGGAAATCACCTTCCTGGGAGCAGAGATCGATTTACGCAGGGGCATAGCCGTCCCCACAGGGGAACGTGTTACCAGCCTGCGGAAGTGCGTCAAACTCTTCCTATCCGCTCAAGTCGCTCCGGCCCGAGCTTGGCTGAAACTTCTAGGGTTCATGGCCAGCTTAGTGGACCTGGTTCCATGGTGCAGACTGAGGATGCGTCCTTTACAAATGCATCTTCTGGCACATTACAGACCAAGGACAGATCCAATCTCTCTGTTGGTCTCGATCGACGATGTCATTCGGCCACACCTTCGGTGGTGGCTATTGGACCAGAACATTCGGTGCGGACGGAGCTTTCCCAGAGAGGATCCTCACGTCATAATTTCCACCGACGCCTCCAACGACGGCTGGGGAGCCTCCCTTCCCCCTCGACAAGCTGCAGGCATTTGGGACGACAACACTCGGTCCCTACATATCAATGTTCTAGAACTCCAGGCGGTAGTCAATGCCCTACACCACTTTCAGGCAGACGTAGTGGGTCGGTCTGTTCTAATCAAGACCGACAACACGACAGTGGTAGCATATATCAACAAACAGGGCGGTACAAGATCACCCCAGCTGTGCTACCGGACTTGGGAAATGTTTCAGTGGCTAATCAGACACAAAGTCGATCTACGTGCCATTCACATTCCTGGTACGGAAAACGACATAGCGGACTCTCTCTCCAGGGGCAAATTAGTCCCCACGGAGTGGTCATTGAACAGGAGGATCGTACGTCAGATCTTCTCGATCCTAGGTCGTCCACACATAGACCTGTTCGCCTCAGCGGTCAACACTCAGCTCCCGGTGTTCTGCTCGAGAGCCCATCATCCTCATGCATGGGCCTCGGACGCACTATCAATAGACTGGACAAACATGTTCGCTTACGCCTTCCCCCCGATCTCAATCCTTACAAAGGTCATCGGGAAACTGGAGAGAGACAGGTGCAAGATCCTGCTGATCGCCCCCTTTTGGCCGCGTCAGCCCTGGTTTCCGCGACTGGTGAGGCTCCTAGTGGGCTCCCCTCTAATCCTCCCAGATCGTCACGACCTACTCGTTCAACCTCAGTCCCGGTTCCGACACCCATCTCCGGGAGATCTCCACTTAGCATGCTGGCCACTGTCAAGCGCGCCTTCCGAGCAGCAGGTCTTTCTGAAGACGCTGCAGCTCTGGCCGCAAAGGGACGTCGTCTCTCAACGCGACAGATCTATGACAGTCGACTACGACGTTATAGTAGGTGGTGCGCAGAACAGGCTGTGGATCCGCTCTGTGCTTCTTTAAGCCATTGTTCAGAATTCCTACTGTCATTGTTCAGAGCCAATTTGTCAGTAGGAACGATACGAAATTATCGATCAGCCATAGCAGCAGTTCACAAAGGCTTCGCTGATGGCTCATCTATCTCCTCTAATGTTGCAATCACTAGCCTACTTCGGGGAATGTTCAACGAGAGACCTACAATCCGAAAACTGGTCCCATCCTGGGATCTAGGTCAGGTCCTGAACATTTTGGCCAAGGCTCCATACGAACCCTTGGGCCAAGCACCCCTCCTTCAGGTATCTATAAAGTTGGCCTTCCTGCTCGCAGCGGCTACCGCTAGACGGAGCAGCGAGATCCATGCGCTGACTTTAGATTCGGGACATATCCGCTGGGAACCAGGTGGGGTTCGCCTGATCCCAAAGGCGTCCTTCCTGACGAAAAATCAGACGGCAAGTTTCAGCCCTCCTGATATTTTCCTCCCAAAAATAGAGTCGACCTCCTCTATCCCCTCAGACAAATTATGGTGCCCAGTGCGCGCCCTGAAATGGTATCTGGCACACACTAAAACACTCAGGGATAAATGCATGCAGCTCTTTATTACAACCATAAAGCCACATGGCCCCGCCTCAAGGGACACCATTGCGCGTTGGATAGTAGCGGCTATCAAATTTGCTCATGCTGACTGGCCATCCAGAAGTGATGCTTCTGTCCAAGGCCTTGTCCGAGCCCATGACGTACGCGCTGTAGCGGCGTCCTGGGCATTTTTTAGGGGGGTCCCTATCTCGGAGATCTCTCAAGCAGCATGCTGGAAGTCTGCCACGACATTCACATCTTGCTATCTACGTGACGTACTCCAGACTGGAGGGATCACGGGGAAGACGGTACTGACACAACACCAGTCCTCGTCTACGAACCCTACCCTGCGCAGTAGTCCTTCCCAGCCGGACCAGGAGACTAACTAAGCAGGTAATACATTTACATGTATATTCAATCTAAATGGTCTAAATCACTACGTATATATATCCACTGTTGTTTAACCATTTGATTTTAGGGCGTCTCGCCTGCCCAGCCACCGGTTGTCGGTGCCACTCTATGCATACGTAGTAGCTATTTGGGTAAGTGAATGAAGTAGACTCCCCCCCCCCCCACAGGAGTGTGGGACGAGTCTACGAATGATACTTACCCAAATAGCTTCCCGCCCTCCTCCCCACTCTCGGCTCGCGTTACGATGGTTTTTCACCTTTAGTGCGCGAGAAAAAAGAGGAAGTATAATGGCGGACTCATGACGTAGTATAATGGGTAGGCCCCCGAGAGGGCGCTCGGTGGTTGATTAAATCTTTTAGCGTTTGAGCCTGTCGGCTGAATAAATATGCATACGTAGTAGCTATTTGGGTAAGTATCATTCGTAGACTCGTCCCACACTCCTGTGGGGGGGGAGATTTCCTATAGCCCCTAGAATATCAAATTTTGTGCCCAAAATGCACAAACCGAAGGACTGAAAAAAGCCGCCATGACACCTAAGCGCCCCGCTTAAACGAGTTAAGACTAGTCAGACCACACTTAGATTTAAGACTCAAAAATAAGTGGGGTACTTAGCAAAAATGTTTTGTGAATACCGCTAAGTCATTCAGATTTGTCTAAGTCGGGTATTTAAGTGGGGTGCTTATTTTTTTGGACTTAAGTCGTTTTGTGAATACGGCCCCAGGGCTTCAGTCATAATGGAGATCAATGGCATCAGTAGTCAGCTAGTCTGGTCTCAAAGTATGGGTAATAATAACAACACAGATTTAAGAGACAGGGTACCATGCAAAATATTGCCCCTGAACATGAAACAAAAACACTAGAAATATCGCCGAAAGAAAAGTCACGAATTTGGAGCATTTTCACAATTTTTCTCGTTAAAAGGGTATTTATTAGAGGGAATAACAGTTTGAGGACCCGGTCATTACTGTGTGATAATGGCCGGGCTAGGGATGACCGCTGGTAATGGAACGACCGGGTTCTCGCACTGTTATTCCCTCAATAAACCCCCGTAAATAAGTACATTTCTCTTGTTGGAAATAAGCCAGTTCGCTATTCAAACTACACATGCACACAACAAGATTTAACAATCTTCTTTTTTTTTTTTAACCCCACATGGCCGATAAATTGCACACAAGTCTATGGGGGATGTGGTAATCAAATCCAAAACCCAAAACAAAGCAAAACAAATTAACATTTTCCCCAAATTATTGTTTATATTTAACCATTCCAAATTAAGAAAATGCCATCTTTCCTGCACTAGATGTGCAATGCATCAAGGACTCCCACGAAGGACTCCCACAACCCTTACATTTCAAGGTCTTCATCAATAACTGAATGGTTGACATGCATTAAAGGTAGGACACACTATTGGTAATTGCTTGAATTATTATGAATGGGTGGTTTTGGGGGTTGTATTTTATAGTAAATATCGTTTAACTGACCTGTCTAAAGTGTTACAATCCACCGGCGTCGGGCAGTTGTTCTGATGTTGTTCTTGGTTTTTTCGTGATCGCCGTCCGGCGATGGTGATTTTTTTTAAATAAAAAAAAAAAAAAAATTGGAACAAAATACAGAATATCTAGCGCAATTATTTTGATGGATGTTTACAATTGTTATTTACTTTCAAATAAAAGTAATATATTTCCTAATAATTTGGTGGTAAAATTTGTCGATATCTGCAATGGTGTAGGCCTATTCTACCTTTGAAGGCAAATTAGACCTACCACTTTTGGCTCCGTGGTTACCATGGCCTGCGTCGATCCAAATAACAATAGGGTCTTTCAATAGTTGCACATTTATGTCAACAAGATGCTTATTATTTTGCAGATGGACTATACATGTACATATCGTCACCGACACCACGAAGTAGCACTCATGTACACACAGCGAATAGTTTTGATTTGAAGATAAACGCGTTTGAATGTTGGCAAGTTATTATCCCGCAAATAAAATGTGAATTGAAAACCTGTTTGGGATTTATATAAAGTACTACATTAAAACGTCGTGAATGTGTTACTTATGTTTCCACGGGTTAATTAATTACGAATTAATTAAAGATTTAAGAAGAGTGTTACTTCGTGAAAACGAAATCTGAAGAAAATCCGTACAGTGCACGTACACAAAGATATTATCAGTGCTACTTCGTGAAAACGAAAACTGCAGAAAACCGTACAGTGCGCGCACATACAACTCAGTGCTACTTCGTGGAAACGAAATCTGCAGGAAATACGTACAGTGCGCGCACACAAGCATCAGTGCTACTTCGTAAAAACGAAATCTTTGAATGCAACGTCGTTTTCAATAATGACCGTAGAGCGCCGTAATACACTGATTGAGCGCGCGTACAATTCATGTACACTGTAAAATGTCCGTGTTGATGTACATGTGCGTGTACCCCTGGGGACGAGAGTAGAGAGTTACTTCGTGGAACTACACAGACATGCAAAGTGCTCAGTGTTGTGTTTTCCATTTGCTTTAATGTTTGTTTTACATTGTTCAGTTGTGCTCACATGAGGGCGCTATTCATTGTTACTGTACCATGCCGTTTATGGCATCCATGTTGGTTTTCACGAATTACAGCACAAAGTAACACGACAGTAAGCTCGTCTCTTGTGTCCATTTATTTACAAACCCAACACTCAGAATCGTTTTCACGAAGTAACACTCTATAGAGTGTTACTTCGTGAAAACGAACAATCCACCAAACCGCGTTATTTTACTTGCACTCATTAACCTAATTACCATAATAATTAACTATTTAAATTGTTTTAAATTGTTTTAAAACAATTGTTTACTGCATGGAAGTGTGGTCGAGTGTTACTTCGTGGTGTCGGTGACGATATATAAGGCAAGGTTTGGTGATGCTTTTCATCGACCAACTGGTTGCCGTGATTCTGCTAAGATGCATTTTGTAAGGCACAATTCTTGCTGCGCCACAGACACAGAAGTCACTAGTCATCGCTGAAACACTGTGAATCTAAAGGTGTATTACGGAACTTCAGAAGATTTTGAAATAGCAATTGAAACAGAACAGCTGGGAAAACCGTATAATGATTTGGGAGTGGTCAGATGGATTTTACTCCAAGTAGATATTGATGTCTTGAATGCATCACGGTGAAATTACAGGACTGCATCCTGGGTGTGTGCAAAGAACATCACGAAGAATTATAACGGCTCACACAATGGAAAACATTACAGAAATGTGCTCGTTCTCAGGCTTATTAAATGATTCTGATGAATGCATTTTGATGTACAAGTGTGTTCTCGCTCCAATCTGATTGTTTTGTCTCATCTGCAACTTGTTTTCTCTGCTGGTGTTTCACCGCATACGTGACATGCACGACGTCACCAAACTGCTGCTAGTAGCTCTGACGATATCTGATGTTGGTGTGGGAACTTCTGGTCTTCTACTTATCTTTTAGGAGGATCTTGTTGAATACGCCCTAAAAACTGTGACAGACTGTTTAAAGCTTCTGGGATTTTGCATTCTGGCAATGATCACTGTGGTCCGATACATTGCAGTGTCGCAACCTCTGAGACTACAAACTCTAGTTACCAAAAGACGAGCTTACATCGGCTTGGCATGTGCAGCTCTATTCTGCCTTGCTATTGAGTCAGCTAGAGTGATATTATGTTTAAGACGTGTAACAGTAAATTTGTTGGCCATACTGTATATTTCGGTTGTAATAATATTACTTTTGTGCATCATTATTCCATATGTAAAATTGCTGTTAATTGCGAGGCACCATGCGCAGCGTATAGCAGCAGCTGAGATCAATGCTGAAGATGCACAGGTTCAGCTGCATCGCTCAAATGTCAAATCTCTCAAAACATTTCTGATTATCACAGGCACTGTCTGTGTCACTTGGCTACCTACAATTGCAACCATTTATGTGGACATTGATTTATGCATTCGGATAATGTTGGAATTTCTCCGTTACAGCAATTCCTGGCTCAATACAATCATACATTGCTGGAGAAATGAAGCTTACAGAAAGGTTGCTAAAAAGCTCCTTTGCCTTAACTGCGCATGAAATGTCTCTCTATAGATTTTAACATTGATAAAAAAAGAACAATGTTAGGATAACGTATGACGAACAGCCTAACAGTGTACATTGTAAAACAATGAGTTTGAGCACAGTATGAGGAACTTTCAAATGTACAGGATTCAGATTTGTGTAATGTTGGGAGCTGCCCCATATGATCCTTGCACTTTTAACTTCACCTTTATTTTGATGCACAGTAAGAAAGCATAGTTAGCTTTGTATCTTGGTATATGCAGGTTTAGTCACTTATTCACAGATCTGAGGTTAACTCAAGGTCTTATCCTGTTGTAAATTATCTTGAGTCATTTGGGTATCGATGTTGTGATGATACAGGCCATTATATAATACATGTATGTGTTACATTTGTATTGCACACCAATATCCAACCATTATCCAAAGTGATATTTTTGGTTTCGGGGTTTGGCTATTTTTCATGGTTGAATCGCTGACATGTGTAATTCCGCACATATTGAACGAGCACTGCACTATCTTTGTAGTAAAGGTAGTGTAAGAATCTGTACACGTACGACGATCGACAGACTTCTCATTGCAATCAATCACTAGCACTACACCCAGCAACTCTATGCGTTCTATACGGACCGCTAAACGGCCAATTAATAAGGGAATAAACCTGACCTAGACGCGTTCATACCCGAGCCGAAGGCCAAGGAGAGGGCATTAACAATGTCCAGGCACATTGGCCGGATTTAATCGTACGTTTAATGCCGGCCAACTACATATTTCTTGTCTTTCATAATCCCTTTTAAGTAAAATAC
Source organism: Crossaster papposus (assembly GCA_037893245.1). Taxonomy (NCBI): domain Eukaryota; kingdom Metazoa; phylum Echinodermata; class Asteroidea; order Velatida; family Solasteridae; genus Crossaster; species Crossaster papposus. The sequence continues at coordinate 2,008,984 of JBAIAA010000258.1, read as the reverse complement.
GTCAAAACAAAAACAACTTTGTTAAACAATAACTTCATATTTTGTGAAACACCCCTCTAGCTATATTATGGTATGTTCCTTAAATATCTTCACTTGCGTGGTGAGTCCGGGAGCAGCCTAGCCAACATGGGCGCGTGTGCGTTTCTTCACTAACCCCTGGCCGTGAAGAGAAGGTAAACGATGCTGACTGGCTATCCGGTGCGTACTGCGCGCGTATTTCGAAAACTCCACACTCTGATGTAATGCGCTCGCGCGTTCCTGAACTTCACTTCACGTCACTGTCACGAACTTGGATTTAAAGCGTGAACAAAATAATAATAATAAATAAAATAATATATATTTATATGTAATGTTGTATGTGTTTATATATGTATATGAGAACAGAAAACAAGGAATTGTATTTCAATCGTGACTTGTGGGTGACGTGTACGTTGAGAACATGTCCTTTTAGGAGTACCGTCGGTTTTTATAGAACGATAACCTGCACTCCCCTTTCTTAATGCTCACAGAGCCATAGGCTCCGTACATGTTTGGTATGGTTTAAACACAGTAATCTGTTGGAATGTCAACTCCTTATTATTGCATAAACATGCAAACGTATTCATCGTATGATTTGATAGTTGTACACACGTATGGTCTGAATCGAGGTTTTTAATGAATCATTCATTTATTTTATAAAGTTTGTAAAGAAAAGTAAAGGATTCTTTCTCACCTGATTATACTAGTACATAGATCTACTTTGTGGGTTTAAGATTAGTTAAATTTAATGTAGGTAGTAGGGTAGGTGCAGGTAATATGGGACCATTAAGCTCATTTGCATAATTTGTATAAAGATAGATAAAATCATTCTAAAGAAACATTGGTTATTGGAATCAGTAACAACTACCCTTCCTTTTGATGATATAATTTAAACCATGTTGTATCCATTTATGACAGTTACATTCAAATTATGACGTCATCACCAAAGGTCCCATATTACCTGCAGTGCAGGTAATATGGGACGTATGGTATATGGTAATATAATTTTCAAATGCAATTTCATTCCGCTCTATCACACCTATGGCGTCCCATATTACCTGCACCTTGTTGCGCTACCGGAGCTCCCATTCAACGCATAATAAATCCTAAAACAATTATACACAGGACCCCACACCCTCAATACAATCAAAACACTTCATAAGCATTCTAAATATGTCAAGAATTCAGCTCACCCTCTGGTCAGTTTTTAATATCAGTACATTCCATGAAATATCTATTTTTAGATCAGAGCAAAAAAATTCTGTCAACTTAACATACCTTGTCAAATTTTGATTATTTCTTCACCGAGATCTCCGTTCCCGAACAAATTAGCCATGTCGGCAGCGATGGCAATGAGTTATCGCAACTATTTAGGGCGCTATTTCTTGTCTCTGAAGCTTTATAGTTAAATAGGCGCCGAATTTAATTCATGCGTCCCATATTACCTACAGTCCCATATTACCTACACGTACCCTATATAAGATAAAGTAAAAGACTTTGGTGGCACTTAGTAGCTTGACCGTCATCTTGAAAACTATTGGCATCGAGGCCTCTGCCTGAGACCCCACCCTTGGGGTACGGATCTGAGCTCCTTTGATGCCGGCCTGATCAGCCGTCATGTGGGTATTCCGGCGTTGTTATAGCCGATGACTTGGAGGACATCCGTTTTAAGATTGCCAAGATCATGAAAGCAAAGCTACTAAGTCGCCAAAGCATTTCATGCCAGATTTTTCTGTAAGTTTAGATGTAATATTTTATTGTATAACAACATATACTACCGACTTGTGATAAACAATAATCACGATTTGTATATTACATGTTTGTACAGGTTGATCAATAAGAATAATTATTGTGGCAATTGTTCATAAACAGCTGTTAATGGAAACTCGTTCCTAATGATTTAAACGAGAAGTAACGTAAAGGTAAGATGCAGATAACAAAAAATCTTACTATCGAATTATTAAGAAATATCTTATTTGTTTGAAAGTAAATCATAATTTTAGGCATTCAGCAAAATGATTGCGCTAGATATCCTATAATTAACTAGATATCCCAAAATTCCCGATCGCTGGACGGCAATCGCGAACACAAACAAGAACAACATAAGAAACAATGCCAGACGCTAGTTAAAAACGAACGCCGTTTTTCTTGATTTTCTCAGCATCCATGATCATAACACTTCGGACAGGTTAGTTAAACGATATACTATTTTTTATACTATAAAATACAACCTTCAAAATCCACCCATTCTTGACAATTCAAGCAATTAATTACCAATGGTGTATCCTACCTTTAAAAGACGAGTATTTTCCAAAAATTAAACGATGTGATAATATAACTTAATTTTCAGGGCTATTTGTTTTGGTATGAACATGGGGAACACCAGACACTACCAATGCCATCTTGGAAACCTGACATCATCCACCGATGCGTGCCTTTGAGCTGGTGACCCCATCAAAAGTAACGGACATAACATCGGGTTCGAGTGTAATATCTTAATTTATTGTGATTGTATTAAATGAATTAGTTATGTTTATTTAAGTTGTTAGTAATAATTAAACTGTTTTGCTGAATGTATTACTCTGTGTTCTTGTTTCGTTTGTTGAGGTGTTCCTTTTTCTTGGGGTTCCTTTAGCTGTATCAAAATTGTATCACTTGGTCCAAATCATGGAGGATTGTGCGACAGTCACGTCACGTACAAACGTGTTGTTTTTTTCAAGATTGCGCAATATCGTACAATACCTGTACAATATGGATTTTTGAAGCCTTGTTCGTTCTTACACAGTAGAGATACGACAGAGGTACACACATGTAATATAAATAGTTGTTATATAACGCGACGCCGAAATATCATGTTTAAAAGGATTGATTATACAACATAACAACTACAACATGTTAAACATGACGTCGCGCGTTAAGCGCATCGACTGCAGTCATAATTTAAATGTGCCTATGATGAATGGGACGATTATTTAGCCGTCCGTAACAACATGCGTTAAACCTCACATTTTCCCTTCGCGCTAAAGTACATAACAATGGGAAGAAAAACAAGGTTCCCGGATGTCCGACCGCGAGAATACTTTAGATAGAGAATTGCAATTTAACACTGTTTTATTATGTATTTTTCTCACCTACGAATGCATAAAGTAAAAAAATCGCACAATTTTTACAAAATTTCTAACGAAACTTTCGCCCTTTCCTGAAACTCTTCAAAGTTGGTGGCATGTGTTTAACGTGTGATCAGACAAAAGCATCTCCCACATATCTCCACCATCTTGTTTGGAGCTTTTGATGAGACATTTTGTGATCTTGGCGGCGGATTCAGCTTTGCCATTGGCTCTGCTATGGTGGGGGCTTGTGGTCATGTGGCGAAAGTCCCATTCGTGAGCAAACTGGCTAAGTTTACGCGTGGCGAAGCCTGGCCCTTTGTCACTTATCAGTGTGGCTGGTATGCCATGTGTGGCAAAGATTGGTTTGGTTTTCTTCACTAGCGTCTCTGTGGTCATGCCTTCCAGTTCCACAAATTCTATGAAGTCAGAGTACATGTCGACAAAGACACAGTGACCGTTTAGCTAAAAACAACCAGTAGCAACAGCTTGCCATGGCACTGTGGGTAAGGGATGCGTCATCATAGGCTCTTTGCAATTTGCTGGTTGGGCCTCCTGACAGGTAGGGCACGTCTGAATGGCTTCAGTCAGTTCTTCGCTCATGTTTGGCCATAAAATTATCTCACGGGTCTTGTTGATAGTACTCTGGATCCCTAGATGCGATGCATGGGCTCTGACGATGAGCGTGTATGCAGCCCGCTAATACGTCCGGAATGCTGCTGCCAGCTGTGGTACGCTGTAGAACGCTGCCTGTGTGACAGCTGCATGCTCTTGTCCATTGCGCAGTGCAGCTGTGCGTATAATCCGGTACAATGAGAAACTAATACCGGTTTCATTGGGTTATGTACATTTCTCTTGTTGACAATGAGCCAGTTCGCTATTCGAACTGCACATGTACACAACAAGATTCGAGAATCTTTCTTTCTGAAAAAAAAACCCCACATGGCCGATAAATTGCACACAAGTCTATGGGGAATAGGGTAATCAAATCCAACACCCAAAACAAAGCAAAGCAAAACATTTCCCCCAATTACTTGTTATATTTAACCATTTTGAATTAGGAAAATGCCATCTTTCCTGCACTACATGTGCAATGCATCAAATTTTTCCGTCAGTGAAAGAAGGACTCCAACAACCCTTACAATTCCCAAAGATCTTCAGCAATACATGTAATTCGAGCGATTCACAATACCTAGAAGCTGCCGTTGGAGGCGCAAATCCTGCTATACCCGCAGTGCATCTTGGGAAAAAGTCGGCATCAGTTTGAAAAACGGTATTCATTTTGCATGAACTCATCAGTTTTTACGTCTTTTTGGACGCGCACGATTAAAGCTCAAATTTTGTTCTGCAAATAACAATGTTTTAATCAACGACGCTTCCAGATACATTTATGTTTGTGTTGTACCTCGCGTGAACAATGAAGAATAGATATTTCACTACAGTATGATATACGGAAGAAGTCGACCGTAAAGTTTAAAAGTGGCTCTTTTGAGTCAAACGCTTGGTGGCGCACTGCATTGTGAATCGCCCGAATTGAATGATGAAATTAGACCGACCACTTTTGGTTCCATGGTCACCATGCCATATCCTGCGTCGATCCAAAAAAATAATGGGGTTTTCAATAGTTGCACAATTTATGTCAACAAAATGCTTGCTCGTTTGCATCTAGACTATACAATGTACATGTATTAATCAGGTGGCTTAGTGTTAAATTTTAAGGTTACCGTGCTTCGGCGGATAAAAGCACCAAATTTGGCATGAGGCTCCCTTAGAGCCTATTAATTAAGATTAGCCTAGGAGCCCCCCCGGAATTTCAAGATGGCCGACATTTTGGACAAAATATCACTTTAATGAGTCCTGGGAATCATGAGAAGTTAAGAATGGTTACAAAATATTGGTTTTAGAGGCCACTGAACAAACTGAATTCAATTTTGAATACATTGCAACACTACGAGTGGACCTACATGTGCAAGCAGTTTCATCAATGTAATTATTAAACCATAAACCTACAATGGGTTCTTAATGTGAGGAGCCATTAGTTTCTTGAGAAGTGTCGTTTTATAAAATATTGACAAATTTCATATTTTTAATTATTCTTACTTTACTGCTTTGATAATTTGCCTGTTTTTGCTGTTTGAGTTGAGATATTTCCTGTCTCTAAGAAATGTAATATGTAAGAGGTATTTTGATGCAGACACTAAGCACAGATTGATGAGCGGTGGCGCTCTTTGTTGTTGTCCATTCATTTGTGACCTGCTAAATTCCTTGCATAACTCACTGAAAGGTATTCGTAGCCTCTCATTATTTAAATATAAATTTAAATCTAATCTTTTGTCCATTTACTTGAATTCTGATTGAATTTCTTAGACGAGAAATCCTTAATGGGTTGCCACACATACACATGTACTCTGTATCACACCTACTCTGTTATCTATGTTATTTGTATTGATCTTGAGCATTATCTTAAACTTGGTTTCGTCTTATGTATGTATTCTTTCTTTTTCACTAAACTTGTGTCATAGGGGATTCCTACTCGACAAGCTTTGCTTCTTGGGGATCTCCTCCCGCATGTATCTATACTATTTAAAAGAATGTACATGATTAGCTCACAAATTTACACCTGATTATTTATTGATGAATTGCATTCTCTTGTAACCTTTATGATATGTGGTAGAAATAATAAAGAAAGAAGAAAGGTCACCAATCCTGCACATTTCATCAGGTGAGAAATAACTAATTTTCATCAGATTTCTATCTATAAACATCATTATTCAAATAGAGTGATAATGAATCATCCTTTACTTATGACATTCTTTGATAGTTACAGACTGTATGACAACTTTGTGGTAATTAGTACCCTCCTTAAAAATTTATTTTAGAGTAAGAAAAGTCAAGAAAGTTTGGATGATGTGCTGTGTGTGCATAGGTATTTATGTTGGATATACATTGAATAATAATTAATGGCAGTGCATATGTGCCCACTTTGGGACTGCAGTGTTTTGAATTTAGAGTACCTTTTTTTTCCATTATATTTTAATAGGGGATTTCTTATGTCTTTAGTTGTTGCTGGCAGCATGGGGGTATTTTAGTAAGAATGTAAATATGTAAATTTAGCCGGCCTGCTTGTGAACGCTTGTGAGTTTATGCCTTTTTGCCTTATATGTTGCCAGGGGACTCCTTGATTTGACATTGTTAATAGGGTTAAAAGGAGATTCATTTTTATAATTAAATAACAATTGTCAGAGATATTCAAAGTATTGAAGAGTATTGATGAAGCAGAGCATTTTTATGGAGAATGTTAGGCTTACCTTGTCAAGTGTTACCTTGACACACACGGAAACATACAGTAATTCTTACTTAAATTTTCTTTTTTAGTGATGATTTAATTTCCCGAATCAGTCTACATTTTCTGATATTAAATTTTAATTTGTTACTACATTTAGATACACGTATGTATGCTTAATAATTTTTTTATTCGATTCCTGCACAAACCCCTATCAGATTTGCTCAGGTAGTTCCCTCGTGCTGCTCAGTAAATAAATTAACCCAGGAGACATGAATTAATGAGCCACTAGCATGAATTCTCTGAACCCGAGTCCAACTAAATATTGTAGTGCCCTCGGACACCTTACATATTATTCTAATACACTGGTATCTTTTTAGGTTGTGACTAAACATGGAGCTATATTGGGATCGCTGCGTGATTTGCCAGCAGGACACTGCTGAACCCTTGAAGTGTCCCTTGAGGAGTCCTGGGACAAGTATTGACAAGGCAGGTGCCTACACATCATTCATGACCAACGTAGAACAGTTCAGGGCCATTGGTGCTCTTCCAGCCGAACTCTATTTTGGGAGTGATGAAACTGTTGACAGTTTTGTTTCTCATTCTGCTTCCTAGCACAAATCTTGCCATTTGAAGTTTAACAATTCTAAGTTGGCAAAAGCAAAGAAGAAGATACAGCATAACCCTGATGGTGAAGAGAAAAGGCCCAGTAAGCGCAAAGCACTAGACAGTCAAAAGTGTTTATTCTGCGAGAAAGGCGAAGATGAAAAAGTTCTTCATGAAGTTTCAACCTTGGATGCCGACAAAAATATCCGGGACATGATCACAGAGCTAAATGACACCCTGCTTATGGCTAGAATAGTTGGGGGAGATCTAATTGCAATTGATGCAAAGTACCACCTGACATGTCTGGTCAAGCTAAGAAATCGCTACCGTAGCCATACTCGCAAGGCAGGCCAAACACCTGAAAACACATGTGTTTTCAGGTGTTTGGCCTGCCTTGCGAGAAAATGAATGAGTCTCGGGCATTTGTGGAACTGACCACCTACATTGAGGATTCTGTGGATTCTGAAACTCTCCTCTTCAAGCTGAATGAGGTTCACTATCTGTATATGAGTCGTCTTGAAGAACTGGGCATCAAGAAACAAGTCTACAAGACCAGACTGAAGGGTCGTTTGCTAGAACGCTTCCCAGAGGCGCAAGAACAGTATGATGGGAGAAACACTGTTCTCATTTTCAGGGAAGGCATGAGAAATATGTTGAAAGAAGCTCTGAAGAGTCGAGACTTCTCAGAAGACGCTGTTATCCTGACCAAAGCTGCTACAAAAGTAAGAAAGGACATCTTTAACCATCAAGGCTTCAAATTTACAGGTTGCTTCCCGGAACAATGTCAGGAAGACTCACTGCCCTCAAGCATCAAGTCTCTTGTCTCCATGATCTTGAATGATCCCAACTTAAAAGATCAAGACAAGCGTGAATCCCAGGCTTGCCTCACCATCAACCAAGTCATCGTTTACAATACAAAGAAACGAACACCTGATACTGCTGTGAAGACCAGACACACTATGGAGCGTGAGCCACCCCTCCCCATCTATATTGGCATCAATGTGCATGCACTGACCAGAAGCAAGAAACTCATCAAGCAGTTATATCACTTCGGCATCAGCATTTCCTATGACAGGATTATGGAGATTGAGGACTGGATCGCCACTTCTACCTGTGAACGCTTTGTAGAAGATGAAGTGGTGTCTCCGGCTAGCCTCCGGAAAGGTTTGTTCACGGTTGGTGCCCTGGACAACCTAGATCACAACCCCAGCTCAACCACTTCCAAAACATCATTCCATGGGACGGGAATCAGCCTTTTCCAGTTGCCTACCAAGACCAAACCTGGTGAGAGCAGACCACCTGTTATGATACCACCTTCTGGAAATGAAAAGCACGCTCTTCCTGACAGCTACGCCTATGTACCAGCCATAACCTTGAAGACAACTGCTGTTGCGGTGCCAGAAAGTGATGTGTTTCCAGTCGAGAGGTGCTTAGATGAGGCCAGAACAGGGGAACACAGCTGGGTAGAGCATTCACTGCTACTTCTAGAGACAAAAGAACTCACCAGTAAAGATACCATTGCATGGGCTGCCTATCATGCCTCTAATCAACCTCCGGTAGAAGACCCTCCAGCACAATGTGCACTCCTTCCTCTATTCTATGAGAAGTCCGCCACTCCTGCTATGATCAAACATGGCATGGATGTACAGAGACAAGCTGTCGAATTTCTGAACCCAGGACAAATCCCAGTCACTACATTTGACCAGCCTCTGATTGCCCTGGCAAAGTTTGTACAGTGGAAATGGCCAGACACTCATGGCGAGAGAGTACATGTGGTTATGCTAGGTGGTCTGCACACAAAAATGGCACTGTGGAATACACTTGGGGATGTCTTAGAAAGTTCTGGCTGGACTACAGCCCTCACAGAGGCAGAGGTAGCATCATATGGCACGGCTGATTCGTATCTGAAGGCAGCACACCTAACTCGAACTAGGCACGCTCACCAAATCACTATCTTGACCCTTCACAATCTCCAGAGGGAGGCTTTCATGCTCAGTGAGGGCCCCAAAGATGAAGAGTCTGCCATGGCTTGGAGAAACAACATGCAGAAGAGAAGTCCCACTTTCATGTACTGGGACCTGATAATGAGCTACGAAACCCTCATTCTCATATTCATCAGGGCTCACAGAGAGAAGAATTTCCCTTTGTATGTTGAAGTCTTGGAGGAACTCACACCACTGTTCTTTGCCTTGGATCATGTGAACTACTCACGGTGGATGTCTGTCCACATCAGAGATATAAAGTCCTTGCCCGACACTATCAAGGATGAGTTTGAGAAGTTTTCTCATTGGGTCCTTTCCAAGACCAGTAACAAATTCTTTGCGATCCCATTTGATCAAGCTCATGAGCAGGAAAACAAGATTGTAAAAGGTTCTGGTGGAGCTGTTGGGCTCACAGAAAACCCTGTGGCTTTTCGGAGATGGATGTTCTCGGGACCAGAGATCTCCAGGCTGCTGAAGCAATTTGAAGAAGAATACCTTCCTGATGATGACAGAGATCCCGGAGAACTTCCAGCACCATGAGCAGGGTCTCTCAACACACAAGACCTTCCAGCGACAGGTTGTCAGCCTCTCTGATACCATCAGACGAATGGGCAATCCCTTCTTGGATGATTTCTCAGATCTAGTAACTCTCGACAGTCGCAACTGCGCAGATGAATCAGTGGTAGCCGCATTGCGCACTTTGGAGGATACAGGCAGGAAACAATACGAGAACTTTGTCAAGAATGTGCTTGATGTGCGCAGCCACTCTATCCATGACCCAATCAAGAGGAATTCTCTAGCACTATTCAGTAAACCTAAACGCAAGGTAACATCTAAGCAGGGGAAGAAGATCAAAGTGCTTCAAAACAATGTGGCACTCTTTGGCCAGCTGTACATATCTATGCAGAACCGGGATGGTGACTTGGCAGAGTTCTTTGCACATGAGATACAGTCCTTCCCTTCTTCCCTCTCAGATTTTGACAAGCTTCATTTGCCAAGCACGAAGTCCGACCTGCTGATGTGTCTTGAGCAACCTGGTCAATCAGAGCCACCCTCAAACTATGACTGCAAAGTCCTGGATGGTACCGTCATCGTACACTGTCTGCCCACTACCGGCGTCGGCACCTTCCATGAGTATGCAGACAGGGTATTCATCCCTTACCTGGAGAAGCAGCTGCAGGATGCCACGAGGTTGGATGTTGTGTAGGACACATACATCCCAGATAGTTTGAAGGAGTCTACCCAGGAAAAGAGAGGCAAGGGTGTGCGCAGGAAAGTGTCCGGTGAGACCAAACTACCAGGCAATTGGATGGACTTTCTCCGTGACCCACTCAACAAGAAGGAGCTGTTTGCCTTTTTGACTTCCAAGATTGTGGATTTCAATTTGCCGCCAGCCAAAGCTCTATTATGTCACATCCGGGAAATCTGTGGCATCCATTGGTACCAGCATCCCCATGCAAAACTGCAATCATGAGGATGCGGACACCAGGGTTGTGGTTCATTTGCTGCATGCTCTCAAACACGGGGGAAAGACTATCCATGTACGTACTGTTGACACAGATGTTGTAGTAATCCTTGCTGGCACATTCCATTATCTGATTACGACTGAACCTTTGGGTGGCCTTTGGCATGGGCAAGAATTACAGGTTTTACCACATCAACGCCATCTACTCAAGCCTAGGGCAGCAACAATCACGAGCATTACCCATTTTCCACGCATTTTCAGGTTGTGACACAACATCTGCTTTCAATGGCAAGGGCAAGAAGTCAGTTTGGCAGGCCTGGCAGGCCTATAAAGACGTCACACAGACGTTTGTGTATCTGGCCGACCATCCTTTCCAGATGCACGATCTCGACGACGACTCTTTCCTGAAGCTCGAGAGACTGACTGTTATCCTGTATGGCAAAACCAGTCCTTCGAGCTCCGTCAACGAGACAAGAAGGGAACTTTTCTGGCATAAGAATTGAGCAATGGACAAACTGCCACCCACCAAGGATGCACTACTCCAGCATGTCCGCCTGGTAGTGTATCAAGCAGGAATCTGGACGACATGCACACAAACACAGCCTGTGGTTCCTTATCCAAAGGATTTTGCCTGGACCAAAGTATCAGAGTCATGGGTACCAGTTTGGATGACAATTCCAGAGATTTCCAGATTGTGCCGTGAACAAATGCGGCAAAGCAAATCTCGACTGCTCACCACTTTGCAAGTGCAAATGTACTCCATAGAACATTGTAAACTGTAAGTTCAGTTTAATGGACATCACTTAACAATCACACATACTTAGAAAACTGAGAAAATTGTGAAAGTTTCTTTACACTGCATTCCAATTCAACCCCATCCTTGCAATGGTCTAGTCTTCATGGGGTGAGATAGTCAGGAAAATTGAGAACTGTTTGGCAGCCTACAAATAAAGCGTTGTGTATTTTCCAAAAAAAATGAGTTTTATCTAGTTATTGAGATACATGCTTCACGAATGATTATGTACTTTATTGGGTGATAAAATTTAACTTCCAACCAGAAAAGCAGACAGGGATCCGGGGAGGGGGTGGTCAACCCCCCCCCCCCCCCCCCTCCCCCCCCCCCCCACCCCCCCCCCCCCCCCCCCCCAAAAAAAAAAGGGGGGGGGTTATTATCTGTATACATTGTATGTGGTGAATGTTTTGAATAAGTGACTGTCTAGAAAGCATCCTGCGATTTTGTTTATTTACTTTTGTTTTTGTGAAACAAAAATCGGACGGGCCTGAAACCCCCCCCCCCCCCCCACCCTTCAAAAATTCTGCGATCCGCCCCAAAAGAGGGTGGATTTTGATTGGAAGTTGAATAACGACGGTATTTATAATATTTTAAAAATGTTTTGGTACTATTATATTGTTCAATTACCTGAGCTTCTTATGACTCCCAGTACTCGAGAAAAGTGATATTTTGTCATATATGGCGGCCATTTTGAAATTTTGTATTTTACATTCCGGAGGGCTCCTATGCTAATCTTAATTAATAGGCCCTAGGGGAGCCTCATGCCAAATTTGGTACTTTAATCCGCCGAGTCACGGTAATTTCACTAAGCCACCTAACTATAAGGCAATATTTGGTGATTGCTTGCACTGCTCATTAAGAAGCAGATTGCTTTTCATCGATCAACTGGTTGCCGTGATTCTGCTACGATGCATTTGTGAGGCACAATTCTTGCTGCGCCGCAGACACAGAAGTCACTAGTCATCGCTGAAACACTGTGAATCTAAAGGTGTATTACGGAACTTAAGAAGAGTTTGGAAGAGCAATTAAAACAGAACAGCTGGGAAAACCGTATAATGATTTGGGAGTGGTCAGATGGATTTTACTCCAAGTAGATATTGATGTCTTGAATGCATCACGGTGAAATTACAGGACTGAATCCTGGGTGTGTGCAAAGAACATCACGAAGAACTATAATAACGACTCACACAATGGAAAACATTACAGAAATGTGCTCGTTCTCAAGCTTATTAAATGATTCTGATGAATGCATTTTGATGTACAAGTGTGTTCTAGCTCCTATCTGTTTGTTTTGCCTCATCTGCAACTTGTTTTCTCTGCTGGTGTTCCATCGCATACGTGACATGCACGACGTCACCAAACTGCTGCTAGTAGCTCTGGCGATATCTGATGTTGGTGTGGGAACTTTTGGTCTTATACATATATTTTTCGAGGATCTTGTTAAATACACCATAAGAATTGTGACAGACTGGGATTTGGCATTCTGGTAATGATCACTGTGGTCCGATACATTGCAGTGTCGCAACCTCTGAGGCTACAAGCTCTAGTTACCAAAAGACGAGCTTACATCGGCTTGGCATGTACAGCTCTACTCTGCCTTGCTGTTGAATCTGCTAGATTGATATCATATTTAAAATGTGTAAAAGTAACTTTGTTGGCCATACTGTACATTTCAGTTGCAATAATATTACTTTGTGCATCATTATTCCATATGTAAAATTGCTGTTAATTGCGAGACATCATGCACAGCGTAGAGCAGAAACTGAGATAAATGTTGAAGATGCACAGGTTCAGCTGCATCGCTCAAATGTCAAATCTCTCAAAACATTTCTGATTATCACATGCACTTCTGTGTGACTTGGCTACCTACAATTGCAGTTATTTCTATAGACATTAATTTATGTCTTTGGACATTGTTGGAATTTCTACGTTACAGCAATTCTTTGCTCAATACAATCATCTATTGCTGGAGAAATGAAGCTTACAGAAAGGTTGCTAAAAAGCTCATTTGCCGTAACTGCGCATGAAATGTCTCTCTATGGATTTTAACATTGATTAAAAAAAAATGTTATGATAACATGTGACGAACAGCCTAACAATGTACATTGTAAAGCAATGAGTTTGAGCACAGTATGAGGAACTTTCAAATGTACAGATTCAGATTTGTGTAATGTTGGGAGCTGCCCATTATAGACCGGCAGCCCGCGGACATTTGGTTAGATGAACAGGTACCAATATCTGACTATGTGAGTGTGTAGGGGGTCACCTGAAATGAATGAAAATGAGAGTCTGCCGGGTACCACCAGCTGCATGCACCCCTGGGGGACCCCCAAAGTGGTCAAAAACTGGGTACTAAATAGTTGAGCGAGGTACCACTAAAAAATGATGCCAAATGAACAAGTTGAGTTCATAGAGTACAAAATGGGTTACGACAGACGAAAAGACCGCTGCACTACGCGTACCAGACACCCCAAACCTGGACCCTCTACGTGATTTTCTGTGGGTATTTTTAGAAAAAAGGGGGCAAAAAGTGAAAGCCGCTATATATTCACGCAAAAATGAACACCATGAGTTACTGTTTTTTAGTCCCTAACGGTGAGTTGAATCTGAGAAAATATCCACAATGTTTTCAAATGATAATTAATTATGTTTTATGTATATAATATCACTTTAAAATTAACAAGCCACGCCCCTTTTAGAGGTTTTCCTGATTCTAAGTAGTAGGGGGCCTACGCATTTTCCAGCGACTATCAGTGCATGTGTTTGGGTGCAAACCAGTTTGAACTTGTAGACCAATGCCTTGCAAACATTTGACATCATTTTAACGATACATTAGTTGTGGGCGTGGTTTTTTAATTAACAAACCACGCCTCTTTAGGGGTTTCCCGGATTCTGAACAATACGCATTTTTCAAAGCGATTATTGTTGCATGTGTTTTGGGTGCAAACCAGTAGACCATGTGCCTTGCAAACCATTTTTGGAAACATTGGACACCATTTTTCTGAGAAATTGGTTGTGGGTGTGGCTTTTAAATTAGCAAACTGTGCCTATTTAGGTACAATTCCCTGATTTTAAGCAGTATACGCATTTTGGAAATGGGCTTAAACCTGCGTCTACAGTAAAACACCTTTTATATAACAAGGTCCTTTGGGACTCTACATTTACCTTGTTATAACAGGTACTCTAACCTTGTATTATCAGTACTAAACTTCTCATTGAGTAAAAGCCACCATCTTCAATTTACCACCCAACGCCTTGCTTTGGCATTAAAAGTATGATGTCGGCATAAATATTAAGAAAGGCGTAAGGGTCAGAGGATTCCGCTTACTGAAACTTTCGATATATATCATGCAACATTTTAACTGAATGGAATGGACTGGAAGCTCTTTTTAATCGCAATGCATTCATATTAGGGGAGTCAGGTTGGCGTAGCGCTTCTTTTCTCGCCTTCCACCACTATGACCCGGGTTCAAACCCCGCCTGGGCCAATATGTGGATTAGGTTTTCAGTCACTGCCCCGGAGGGGGGTCCTTTGAGGCTGTGGTAACGTCCATTCTCAAAATAGGGGGGAACAATTATTTCATGCGAAAAATAAAGAGTTTTTGGCATCCAATCTTAACATCTTGTCTTTTGTAGTTAAAAAAGGTTGTTATTTACCTTAGTTTGTATCATCCAATGACAAAAATTGTATTGAAAATGAAAAAAGCAGTCGAAAAAAATGAACGTTGACGTACCGTTGATGCACGTGGAGATTGTGCACAAATACCCAACCGACGTCAACAAATACCTCCCCTAAAAAGGGCAATAATAATCGATAAATTGTTGAAAATCCTGCTTCGAACCCACTATTTTTGTATTGTGTTGTTTTCGAACGAAAATGGCAGAAAATGACATCTCCCCAAACAAATTCCGTGTAGATCGTGCATGTTTACCTGGCTTTGCGGACGTTGGATAAATCACTGAATTCGGGGAGCGATTCACGGAGCAAATTTGTACGTGTTTCAATAGGGCGCTTCGAGGTAGCGATCTATACGTATTTACTGTGTGACATGTGCGGCTCGTGAGCGTGAAAGAATGAATGAGATACATTTTAACGTTGATGGCGCACTTTGCTGCACCCCCCCCCCCCCCCCCCCCCCACTCCGCCCCTCTGCCCCTCTGCTTCAGCTGTATCAAAATTGTATCACTTGGTCCAAATCTTGAAGGATCGTGTGACAGTCATGTAAGAACTTTGCTTTTCAAGACTGCGCAATATCGTACCTGTACATTATGCATTTTTAAAGCTTTGTTTTTTCTTATTCAGTAGAGATACGACAGAGGTATCTACATGTAATATAAATAGTTGCTATATAACGCGACGTTGAAATATCCCCTTCGCGCTAAAGTGCATAAACAATAGAAGGAAAAACAAGGTTCCCGGATGTCTGACCGCGAGAATACTTTAGAACGAGAATTGCAAATCAACACTGTTTTATTATGTATTTTTTTCACCTACGAATGCATAAAGTGAAAAATCGTTAACTAACAGCCCTGCTTTATTCCATGTACATGTACATTGTACCTTACGGTGTACATGTACATGTACGGTGCACTGAAACTGCCATGAGAGCCGACTACATTGCATTACCATAACATCTCCCTTTCGTTGGAGTTAAATTATTTGTAGCAGAACATACGTTTTAAAGTTTTCACAACAGCCTTCTTTGTTTTAATTCCGTTTTTTTAATAAATAAAAGCAACAACAATACTTTTGCATCATGCTCAAGTAAATTTAGTTAGAGTAAACACTTAAAGTAACACAAGTGTTCAATAAAGCACAAGTAAAACAAAATGTCTGAAGAACTTCATTTATGGGAGTTCACATAGTTCTTTAAGTGTTGAGGACGCTTGGAAATCATGCCGGACCTAGTTACGACCGGCGGCTCACTGTGAGAGTCCGATGACTTTGCCATGGAGATTGGTGCTGCGGGAGTTATGTCCATGATTAGGGCTTCACTGTCAAATATCTTTCCTGTGTAGTGGGTAATCAGTGTGTCCCTGAGGTGAACTCGGTTTCTACGGTACCGTCGCCCATCCACCTCAACAATGTAGCTTATTCACTAATTCGCAGCTCAAACGTGAATAAAATATTTTATATCACGCCAATCCGCCTAATCCCCCGCCACGACCTGAAAGAAAGAACATGTTAATGCAATCACAATGGGTAACATTGTTCTTCGGCGACGAGCTACAAGCGGACCGATACGTGTACCAAGGCCAAGTAGCTTGGAAAGTTGAATTATGGAGGAATACAAATTCCTCCAATCCATACCTGAATGTTGAAGAACCAAACCTTTTCTTGCTGTTCCTTCCAGTTTGATGACATATTCACGATAACCAAGTACCTGTGAAACGTGAACTTGAATCATAGAATGCCGTCATTAATGCAATATTTATACATCTTATCACAATGACATATATAAATTAGTTTTCATAAAACTAAATTTGACGTCCGATGTAGTTGCGCTGAAAACGATCAATGACTGCCATACCCTTACCGTGTGCACTGTAGCTCAACTCTCTTACGTAATATGCAAATATTACAGGCTCCTTAGCTCGCGATAGAAAATGTAATTATTCACTAATTCGCAGCTCAAACGTGAATAAAATATTTTCTATCACGCCAATCCGCCTAATCCCCCGCCACGACCTGAAAGAAAGAACATGTTAATGCACTCACAATGGGTAACATCGTTCTTCGGCGACGAGCTACAAGCGGACCGATACGTGTCCGCCATCTCAAGTGACAAAGAACGGGAAGTATGCATGAAGTTATACATTTCTCAGAAATCTTCTTGATTTATAATGCATACAATCGCAACCGTTATTATTTTGCGAGGTCAAAATAATCGAAAATACTAGTAAGACAGATACTTTTAAAGTGTACTTTATGGCAAAAATATCCTCTGATTGCCAGCTATGGAATAATAATGTTTAAGCGACTTGCATCAACAAAATTAATACTGTATTTATAAACCTAGATTCATTGACACAGTTAATTGGTTCTGTAAAGATTATTTTACATATCCGTCCTTAGAACTTTCTGAGCGCCATCTGCCATGTTTTTTATACAACCTGTCTGGCACACCCACAGCAGCAGCTGCTGTAGCTCCACCTGAACGCAGGCTATGCAGACCGAACTTTGTTGGGTCTACACCCACCTCCTTCAGAGCTTCTTTGAAAATCTCTTTGCACCTGGAGTACGAGAGCTGACCTTTTCTTAACTTATGAGCTTTGATAGATTTTATATACACAACTGGTCTGAATAAAAATCCTTCCGTAATCTCTGTGATCTTAGCCAAATCCACGTATTTCAATAACATGTATACCGGGCAAATGGCAGATCCCGTCTAGGCAATGTAAACCTAAGAACCTTCTTTATATTGATCAGTCTTACTTTTAGTGAGAAAGATCCTAATAAAGGACGAATGAATGTCCACGTCACATTCTCTGATGTTAACAAGTTCGTCATTACGTAAAAAACCTGCAAAGGAAATTAAGCACATTGCGCAGAGTCAAATGTGCATTAAATTGTTTGTCAATCCAAACTTATCAACAATTTTTCTTAAAAGTTCTGGAGTAACAGGGTCTTTCTTGCATATAGGTTTGGCGGACAGACGCTTTAAACCTTCCAAAATTAAACTGAAGAATTTTCTATCGCATGGATTTTCTGCAACATTTGGATTGCAATCATGATGCCACTTAATACTGTAGAATGTTCCTTCTATTCTCGAAAATGGTGCGTTTTCTTTAAATAATTCCATAAAAAACCTTGCTACATCTTCTGATTTTGCTGGAAGAGCCAAGACCTTGTTTTCCACACACCAATGTTGCCAGGTGGCAAAGCATCTCTCATATTTGAGTACTGTCTTAGGTGCCCTCGAAGCTTTCAGAACTTCTTGAAGTAAGTGCGTGTGGCTTCTTTCTCTGTTGATTAAAAATTACATGAATTAATAACATTATTGAACTAAAGAACACAGGATTCTGATATAGACCGCAAGATGACAACATTAATCACATGTTATGATGTCCTACAAACTTATCAATTAACGGTTTACTGGCCGTACAAAATTTGTTTGCATCTCGGCCACAGTCAAGCGACAATTACGTTCAGGCCAATGTCAAGCGACGTCTGTGAGAGCTACCAAGCGGAATTACTACTCTCCATAGGGCCACATCCTGTGAACACTCTCTTAATGAGCCAAGTGGCTTTGCCAGCTATGACTGGCGAACATCGATGCTGTTTTAATTAACAGTATCCTACCGAGACGTGTTAACCTTGAAGTCTGATACACAAAACTGCGCTTGTCATTCTGGTACTGCCAAAAATGGACTCGGTGTTCTTTCCTTGAACAAATATGTTTACTGGATCACTGAATCTCAACACTTTAACAACCAAAGTTGTATAGAGGCTAGAGTTTGAGAACAAAACAGGCCAAAATAATGCAGAAGGCCAATCAGGAACCACTAATGTCCCTCTATAGCTTTACATGCTTTTATATGCTCCAATGCATTGCATACGAGATTAATTGGAGGCACTAACCAATTATTATCCTTGCTCCAATCAACACTGAAGGCATCAACGTGACTGGAATTGGGCATCCACTGCAGTATTTCGAATTGAATATAGGCAGTTTCGTGTTGTACTCGTTAGCGAACCGATCTACTGAGTGTGGACCCTATAAATTGTCGATAAATTGGAAGAATTCATGCGACACGCCCCAATCATCCAAATCATCCTGTCTACTGAGATAATCTGCCTCCGCGTTATCGTGTCTTGGAATCCATTCAACTTTCAAGTTTATTTGGTTAAGACTACAAAAATAAAACAGGTCTAAACTGATTTCCTGTAATTCTTTAACCATGCTCCCTTTTGTTATTACGGCTACAACTCCTTTGTTATCTGTATGCAATTTTACAGTTTTTTCTTTTAGAACTGGAGCAAACGCTCTGATTGCTAGGGACGCCCCTTTCAACTCACGCCAAGTGGAACTTTTCGCTCTCTCCTCTTGAGACCAGTTTTGCTGAAACTCGATTTTCTGGGAAGCGATGGACCATGCTCCACATCCCGACTGACTTGCGTCAGTATAAACAAGAACCTGCGGAATAGAGTATTTAAACAGTAACCGTTTATTCAGGTTATTCAAATCTGATTTCCAGAAAAATAGTTCTTCAATCACTTTGCTGTCGCTATTAAGAGAAAACTCATAATCCCAATGGTTTTGTTTGGCAATTTGCATGTGCAAATATCTGGATTTCAGTTGAGCTATGTACCCTATAACACATGAACAAGATATTATTTTACCGGCAACGGAAGCTAGTTTTCTTGCGGTTACTTTAGGTAAACCACTAATTAAACTTTCCAGCGATACCAACGTATCGACAAGTCTTCTATCTGTGACTTGAATAGAGCCTTCTACTGAATTCCATGTCAGTCCCAACCAATCCAATTGTTGAGTTGGTCTCTATATAGATTTGTCCTTGTTAGGAACCAACCCAGCGGCGAGCAAGTCAGCCTTTACTAAGCTAGCTGTCAATTCACACTTATACCTGGAGTCTTCTCTTCCCCATCCATCGTCTAAATATACAACAATATACATACCTCTGGATCTCCAGAAGGCTACCAATGGTCTTAAAATCTTAGTAAATACATAAGGAGCTGTAGTCAGACCAAAAGGAAAAACATTGAACGTAAAGTATCTTGTAACACCACCAAAATTCCACGCAAAACCTAAAAACTTAGTGTGGTCGGAAAATATGTCAACGTGGTGGTAAGCAGACTTAAGATCAAACGAAAACATAAAATCAAATTGCCTGTAATATCTCAATGCTTCCTTGTGATCTTCAAACTTAATCTTTTCTTTCCAAACGAACTGATTAACATATCTCAGATCAAGAATCAATCTTTTCTTGCCAGAACTTTGTATTGCGACAGTCAATGGGTTTACAATATAAGTGGGTGAATCTAACTCTGAAATAAGATTTACTCTTGAGTTCCAATATGGCCTCTGAAACGAATTCAGAATAGAAGATCGCCGATTGATTGTTCTTGGAGTATGAAAACGGAGGCGTGCTAATAAATGGAATTTTATAACCAGTTTTAATAATGTCCAACACCTCGGAATAAGCATTTATACTCTCCCAAAACGTTATGGAATCTTTTAAACGTCCCACAACAATGGGTTCTGCAGATCCTTGTTCATAATCAAAATAATTATCCGAATATAACTTCTCATACCCTATTTCGGTGTGTTCAGTTGAAGGCACATGGCTTCCCGTGGCTCTTGCACATTTACTATGGCCTTGCATCTTTGCCTCCGGATGTCGGCTGTATTCCGGGACACGACTTCCTCCAGTGGCCTGCTCTGCCACACTTGAAGCAGATGTCAGTGGATTTGGTGTTTGACCCAAAGCTTGTGCTGTATGGGAACCGAGACGCCGATCTATATTGACTACTATAGCGGCGAAAAAGATTATCTGGGTTAGCCGGAGACTCGGACACCTGTCGGTTTCCCTGCTGATAGGGCTTCTGCCGGTGCACACCCTTCGCCTTTTTTCGTTTGGCCATGGCCCGGGACTGAGCTGACCGGATACGCTTCTCGTCTTCCGAGTCATCTGCCAGCTCGTCACTCATATATTCATCCACAGCTCCCCAGCCTAAACAAAATTTCACGTGAAATTCTTGAATCCATGTAAAATACCATGCGTGCTTCAATTCAACAAGTAGGCCCTATAATACGATTGAATTCAGAATAGGTAAAACCAATACTTATAAATACGTGTACAGTGTGATACTGGCGTCATGCATGCCTGCATATCCAACAAGCATAATGCAGAATCAATGACAATGGCTACTAACCAGGGAAGAGATATTAAAGACGCAATGTAATGGAACAGTGGTTAAAACGCTATTTGAAGTATTCAGCGACACCTCCGGTACTGTACCACACTTAAATCAACTGAACTTATTGACAAAATGCTATTAAGTTATTTGATTTGTACAGAATCAAACAATACGAATCTGCCTCGGATTTATCCGCAAGGCGAATTAACTTGTTTCTCTTTTGTAGATCTGTAACTGCCTCTGATAGGTTTTCTTCTGCGGATGCTAGAGAGCCT
Organism: Crossaster papposus; assembly: GCA_037893245.1. Lineage (NCBI taxonomy): Eukaryota > Metazoa > Echinodermata > Asteroidea > Velatida > Solasteridae > Crossaster > Crossaster papposus. The sequence goes on along the minus strand of JBAIAA010000258.1, from coordinate 1,987,572 downwards.
TCCTTTGACAGCTTCTGTGCACTTCCTATGCTTTGAACTATTTTTTCGTTAAATTCAAACTGGGTACGATTACCTTTAAATCGGAACTGCACCTCACTAGCCCTTTTTAAGGACTGCACTTGCAAGAGAGCTTTCTCGTTTTCCTGTTTTCTTTCTGCTATAACCTTGTCAAAGTGGGATTGGAAACCACCAAGAGCCTCCGATACACCTGCCTTCATTATTGCGGAGACATCCTTAGCAGTAAGGACTGAGGCAGGTTGAGAAGGTTGGAAATAAGGCCTCTCGGTGTCAGATAGTTGAGCACCATCAGAAAAAGACATTGTAGCGAGCGAGAGACGAACTAAATTTGACGTCCGATGTAGTTGCGCTGAAAACGATCAATGACTGCCACACCCTTACCGTGTGCACTGTAGCTCAACTATTGTATTTTCGCTTTCGAGCTATCTGAATTGTAGATTGTGTTGTTGCATGGCATTAGGGTTCTGCATCTGCGCGACATGAGGCGTTGGACCGGAGAGCTGTTCATCCCTGGTGTTGGAGTGTTAGGCCATTCGATAATGGACTGCCACATATCTCCACCATCTCGTTTAGACCTTTTTATGAGACCTTTTGTGATCTTGACGGCGGATTCAGCTTTGCCATTGGCTCTGCTATGGTGTGGGCTTGTGGTGATGTGAAAAAGTCTTATTCGTGAGCAAACTGGCTAAACTCACGCGAGGCGAAGTTTGGCTCGTTGTCACTTATCAGTGTGGCTGGTATGTCATGTGTGGCAAAGACTGGTTTGGTTTTCTTCACTAGTAGCGTCTCTGTGGTCATGCCTCCAGTTTCACAACTTCTATGAAGTTTAAACGCGGGCTCAAATGAAACAACACAAAATCAGATAGACGACGCTACCTCGCCACACTCGGGAGTAGGGTGGCAATGTATATGTTTTTCATTGGAAATTAAAAAATTGTAAGGAGTCAGCCTTGCGTTTTAAATAAAATTGTCTCGATTGGGTAAGAATTCTTTCAAAAAAAGTGTAGGCCTTCATTGGTGGTAAGAGAAAAATGAAGAAAAACAAGTTATGTGGTGTTGACCATGGAAAAATAAGACACAGGGAGTTACAACAACCTCTGGATCAAACGTTTAGGCTCTGGTACCGCGGTCGTGAAACAGCCCGGGATAATTGACTGTAAACACCCCGCGGGCAATCTCGCGACCGCAGCCACACGAATTCGGGAAGATGTGCGCCTGCGCACTAGCGCGAGTACGCGCTAGTGCGCAGGCGCATATCGAAATAGTACGCAAGTTTCTAAAACATTTCGATTTTCTTATGCAAAAAAAAGAAAACGCAACACGTCGCACACCGTTGAGCGATACACGAATGGACAAAAGCCTCAACGAGCAAACCCTTCCATTTCTGGCCGGCCAAACTCGGCCTTAAGTCGTCAAAATCATAAAAAATATGCTACCATATTTCCATGATTGTACCGTTCATATTTTAAAAGGATAACAAACGTAACTTGCCATCAGAATGTCGGAGTTCGACCAAAAAAATATTGGCAGATTCAGTTTTTCAAGGCGCATCGATTTCCCACAATGGCTCACGTGTTTCGACCGACAGAGAGCTACTGCGCATGCGAAAACTGGTTCGTTTGCTTGCTAGTGAACTATTAACTATTGACCGCACAAGCAATTCGTTTCTCCAGTATGTGGTGGCGAGCGGTACCAAACCCTGAGATGTGAGAGATCTTATCGCTGTCGTAAATCGGGAAGCCTCCATGCCTTTATCACTGGTCATCCAGGGTCTCCAATTGGTCAGTGAATACCCTGTGGGGGATTAGCGGGCCGTTCAAACTCCCTGTGTCTTATTTCTCCATGTGTTGACCAAGCATTCAGGGGTACGGACCTATGACTCTACACATTGACCGACTCTCATATAGGACTCTTCAACCTGGCGAATTAAGCCGTTGAGCTAACTCCGGTTGGTATTTGAAAACGAGAAATTAATTCTTTTAAGGATAAGATTGCGAAATCGCGCGCGTTAAAACTGAGAAGAAAAAAAAAGACGTCGGCCAGGATTAGGACTCGAGCCCAGGTGATGGAAACCCGCAGACGAGAAGCCTAAACCACTCGATAATTCAACTACAAGTCAAGATTCTTTCAAATCGATGTGACTTAATAGGTTTCGAAGCTGGAGTAATAGCTCTATCCTACATCTGCTCAAAGAAAGAAGTAGAAACTGTGTTTTCAGGGTTAATGAGCCGCCCACGCATTAATTGTCCGAAAACTCGACTTATTTTATGTCGATAGAGGGCGCACCACACAAATAGAAGTCACCAGCAAAGCGCGGGCTCAAAGGAAACAACACAAAATCAGACAAACGGCGCTGCCTAGCGACACTCGGAAGTAGGGTGGCAATGTATATGTTTTTCATTGGAAATTAGGAAATTTAAATAAAATTGACATGCTAGTCGTCATGTTTCTGTAGTCCCTGAACACGTGAGAGTTCTAAGTATTTTAATAAGATCGTGAAAGTATGGGCGTTTTAGCACTTAGGTCTATGGGAATTTATTTGTTCCGTTTCACCCAAAGGGCTCTGTGTTAAGCCCCGGTCACAACGGATCGTACGAAATGTTCTGCCCTGGTCACGAACCCACGACGCATTTGTTCCACGACACGACATACAATTTGGGCAAATCGTGGGTCATCGGGCGTCGTCGCAAGACAGTCCTACGAAATTTCGGGCATCGTGGCATCGACGTACGTACATGTATGTACGGACGGGTAATGACGCCTTGACCAAGGCTAAGGAAAACTATGCATAGTGTAGGAACTGTGTTGGGCTTCACTGGAGTTGGTTGGCAGGAAACCTCAAACAGAATTATTAAAACCATGCTGGCCGATAAAAAAACACATGACACATGACACACAGTTCTTGGTTTGTGTTTCTTTCTTTCTCTTCCCTGTGCTTCTCTTGTATGCTGCAAACATACAATATAATTGTACATGCATTAACAATCAACAAATACTTAACAATAACATGGATTATCATCGGATGTGATCATAATACAATAGGTATGGGTACGGAAAGCGACTAGTTGCCAACGTTACAAATAAGCCCATGAACCCCCCCCCCCCCCCTGAATTTCCCACTAAATGGTCGCACAGATCACTTATGCTATTATATCAAAGGGATCTTTACATTGTAATCTAAAATAATGCTTGTCAAACTCACCCAGTCAATAGTTATGGAAGCGGATTAGATATGATGTAATCTGGGAACAATACGGTTAGAAAACGGGCAAAACTGCCATGATGCTAGTAATAACAAGCGCCACCAGGTGGCAAGAAAACTCTGTAGAACACCACCATCAACATTGAAGGGCGCCCTCTCTATCTGAGAAAGTTGGATTCAACAAAGCCGCCCCCTAATTTCCTAAGGAAATTCGCAAACTAGTAGAAACACTTGAAACTGTCAACCATTAAAACTACTCGTCTAGGAATCGCAACTGGGCGAGGAACTCAAGGTTGCTGGTTGATCAGGAGGCACGCTGGATTCGTCAGGGTCCTTCGTTTCATACTTGGACAACCTCACAAGTCGAGCCACTGGACGTTTATACTCCCTGTTGTTAACTCTGACGCAAACAGCCCAAACCCTGCTATCGCTACTCGGCAGAAGCTCAGACACTGTACCCACTGGACACTGTGATCGCGGGAGCTATTAGTCGACTATCATTACACCATCACCGACAGTAAGGTTGTCCACCTCACGCTGCCACTTCTGGCGAGTCTGAAGGGTTGGAAGGTACAAGCGTATGAATTGGCGCCAGAATTGGTCGGCCAAGACTTGACTGTGGCGCCAGTTGCGTCGACCCTTCAATTCGGCTTCATCGTAGATGACCATTGGAAGGGCAGGGTCCCGCCGCCCCATCAACAACATATTCGGCGTCACTGGGTCGGGGTCTGCCAACTCCGACGAGGCATAGCCCAAGAGCTTAGAATTTAATTTAAGATACCCTCTGCTTCAGTCAGCACCGTTCGAGTACTGGTTCAGCAACTGTGCGGTCTCCGAGGACACCATTCAGTGCACCCTTTACTGCTCGTACTTCCTGCTCCCAAATACCTCCAAAGTGAGGCGCATTACGCGGGTTGAACCGGAATAACACTGTGTACTTTGCAAGACGCCGAACCATCTCTGGTTCCATATGTGACCCGCTTCTACAAATTCTGACATAATTCCTACAGGCTATTTCGAGATACAGCTTGTCAAAGTTGAAATGGGGTGAACAATTTGGCGGACATCGATTTTTGTTTTTCGTTATTTTTTATTCTTTAATATGTATACTTTAACCCTCAGTTAGGTTAAACAAAATCAACTTTATTGATGAGAAAGTACAAAACTCATGCATTTATTGAGACAAACTGTGTCCTAGAAGTGGTAATTTATCTCCCAAATACATCGAAATAAAATCCTCATAAAAGTGTGTATGGTATAAAAGTGGTTTTGGTACCAACTAAAAGCTGAAGACGTGTACTAAATGGAAATAACAATATCTCACTTTAAAAAAAAACCCACTTATGTCTGTTTTTGTGGGAGCAGGTCACATATGCTTTAAGGCATCTGGGACCTTATTCACGAAGCATCCGCTATTATCAGGTTCGTAACAGCCTTTGAGGATGGCCTAACGGATACGTTAGAATTGCGCTTATACGCCGTATTCACGAAAGGTTCCGTTAGGTATCGGTAAAATTGCGAAGCTCCGCTAATAATGGGGGTGTCGTTCAACGAGCTGTACGGGTGAATGAAGCGCCTGCGTGAATATGTAACAATTCATAAGAGCCTAAAATAGAAATGTAGTCGAATTGTTATGAATCCAAAATACATATGGTAGCTGATTGCGGCCTATCTTTCAAATTCTTGGCGAAAAAAAGATGAATTTCCACAGTGCACTGGTTATTTTCTCAAACAAAGGAACGATTTCGTGAACTTCTTCTGTGAAAGGCATTATACCAATCTATTCTTTTTTTTGGTTAAAAAGCATGTAAAATTAAGAAGTTGACTTAAATCTCCGAAAAACATAATCTGATGATAACCAGCATTTTACGGGAAGGGCGGTATAATGAACAACAAATTATTAGCAAAACCACATCACTTGATTTCTTGCCAACGCGGAGCAATTCATATTTTACCTAAACTATTATACCATGGCCCATTGTCAAACAGATTTCAAAGGCAGTTTTTTTCGAGGGTGGTGTACATCTTACACTATCGGAAACAGTCTTCGATTAACACAATCCGGCATCCAAACGAATGTACAGTCATCACAAACACATTTTCGTGCAATAGTAAATAACTCTGAGCTTTATTTGTTACGATACTTTCACTGACGTCGACCACATTATTTTGTAATGTGCATTATAGAAGGTGGTTGTCAGTGAATTCTAAAGTACTTGAAAATCTGTCAAGAGACAATGCTACTTTCTGGATGACAGCACCATTTCACAAGTTCAGAGTTGCATCCAGAAAGATGCGATGGCTCCTGGATGGCAGAGTTCACATACAAGTACCTGTAGGCCTTCTATACTGACACCGTAAACACCTACATTCGCTATGCAGGCACTGCCACCTCATTTTCCATCTGCCATATTGAAAAGTTCCTTCGATGTTCTGTCGGGTTTTTCGGTGATGAATATTGTGTCGACGTTCTGCATCATCATCATCAGGTTGTGGTACTGGTGTTAAGCAGCCATGATCGAAGGGGGTACGCAGAATCGCCTAGAAGGTGACCATCGTTTGAAAGACCATTGGCTAGTTGGTGGTTGAGGCTTGAGTGAGTCCACATACACGAATCATGGGTCGAGCCTGGCCACTTGGCAACAATATTGGTGAACTTCTTCTGGTGGTCGCAAACCCCCTGGACATTTATAGCGTGGTAGTTATGTCTGCATATGTATAGGCACCTTTGTCACGTGCATGACATTTAATCTCGACAAGTGATCCATCAAGGCATCCCAAAACTTTTGGAATCCGACGATGACGTTCATCGTAGAAACCTTCTTTGATCAGATTCTGACTGGCTATAGGTTCCTCGGAAATCGAATTATTTGTGGCGAAATTCTTTTAAGGACAGTTGCGACCCGGGTAACAATTCGAGAAGTTAGACGGCTGACTAATTCCACTTAAATCTCCATTTGTTAATTGGAAACTTCGGCGAAAACTCGGAGGGCTGTTATGATCTGCGTGGCGGGTATTGCATGCGACCTCTGTGTCGGATGTTCAACTTGATCACGGATTAAATCTTTCACCTTCAACAGTACATGCCTTGGCATTCGATACCTATTTATCAGTTCCACATCGTCGTAAATGTCCAGTGGCTGTAACCTATCACGAAATACTCGCTGGCGGCGAAGAGTACGCCTGTTTTCCTTCTCCAGCAGAACCACAAACACTGCAGCCATTTCATTTTAGCGCTATGCGGAGATCCGTAAGCTTTTACGGGAACGCTGGAGTTCCCGCAAAACAATTGCCCTTTTACGGCCGTGTTCTGCGGATTCGCTATTATGCGGATACTTCGTGAATATGGCGCAAACCATAACGGAGGCTTAACGGATCCGTTAAAGCGTGCGGATGCTTTGTGAATAAGGTCCCTGATAACTCCGTGTTTGCCCCCTGGAAGTTAGTACCACAGTCACTGAGCAGCTCATAAGGTACTCCTCGGCGAGAGGCAAACCGCCGTTAGACCATGAGGAAATGGTCTGCATCCAAGCACTCAACCAGCTCCAGATGTATAGCTCGGGTAGTCATGCATTTAAACAACAAGCCCCACCTCTTTATCTTCACCATCATCGGACCGAAACAGTCCATTCCGGTAGAATAAAAGGGAGGGAGGTTTAATCGCAAGCGAGACTTTGGCAGGTCCGCCATTCTTGGTACTTGTGGTTTTGCACGCCAGCGACGACACTCTGCACAGGTGCGAAGCACACCCTTGATGGCACTACGGCCACGAAGGATCCAGAATCGCCGTCTCATGTAAGCAAATATCTGCCCGGTCCCAGCGTGGTGGTTAAAGTGACAGTCAGCATCTCTGATGAGAAGCTTGCTTACTGGATGACGTTGATCGAGAGGGAGAGGATGTGGCTCGAGATCCACCTTATCATCTTGGGCCACCTTTTTCAAACAGCCTCCGTCTCTGATCACTTTCATGTCCCGGTCCAGCTCTGGCGCAAGTTCCAGTATACGGCTGTTTCAAGTGCAGCAATCTCGGTCTGAAGGCTCTCCATCTGAGCTTTGTATGAGTTAAAGCTCTGCTTCGCGAATTTGTTGAGGAGTAAGCACACCTGCAACTTGCTGGTCATCTGGAAACAACTGGTTACCGGGAGCTTCCAACTCTCGTAGGCATTCAGATCAAGTTGCTGCATGGGTCGGGTAACTTTCAGCCCACAGAAGGACTTCTTTATCTCACTGGCATCTGTTGATGAGGTGGCTCGGGTCTGAGCCAAGACGGATGCACTTTCACTTTGCCATTCATCTGGTAATTCTAAGAGCCATGGCGGTCCCTCAGTCCATTGAGAACCTTTTCCCAATTACTGTGAGACGGCCAGACCACGGGTAAGGCCATCAGCTGGATTGTCAGCACTTCGGTAAGGGTCTGAATTTCGGAGATTCGAGTACCCACGAATACCTTGAATCGGCATGATTCGGATTGGAACCAGGCTAAGACCGTGGTTGAATCACTCCAGATGACGGTGTACTCTAGGTTGACATCAAGGGTATTTGTGACAACTTCGGCAAGCTGGGAGCCTACTAGGGCTGCCATCAACTCAAGTCGAGGCATTGAAGTCAGACGTTTGGGAGCCACACGGCTCTTGGCAAGAACCAAACTCAGACAGACTTTTCCTCTACGCTCACTGAACGGAGGTATGCAACAGCACCATACAACCGCTCAGAGGCATCACAGAAGACATGCAACGTGCGCTTGACATTTGAACTGTCGACTTGCGAAGGCGTGTAACATCGCTGTAGAAGAACGAAGGGAACATGTTGCAGCTCCGCCGACCACTCCTCCCATCTTTCCAGGACTTCTGGATCCTATACTTCGTCGTCCCAGTCAAGTTTGCTTATTCACAGCTCATGGACTATCAACCTGGCCCTTGCTGTATATGGGGCTATATCCCCCAATGGTTCAAACTGACTGGCTAGAACTTTAGGGGCCATCCTTTTGGCGCACTTGAAGCATCTCTTGTTGTCCGAGAGCCATTTAGCCCGCTTCTCCTTGTTCAACTTCTGGAATTTGGTACAAGTTTCTAAGTAGTGCTCAGTTTCATTCTTCTGGCAGTACAGGCAGGTTACTTTTGTTGTCAACATTTCCCTTTTCCAGCTTTAGGTGCAGCAAAAGCCTTTCGGGAACCATTGGTCAGATACACTGCCAAATCTCCAGTGTCCGGCTCAGTATTTGACAGGTAACTTCGAGCTGGCAGCGGCTGTTCTCTTGCAGACTTCTGTGGTGGGTGTTTCTGTTGATGAAACCTGTCCTTTCGTGATGGAGAATTATTCCCGGTCTTCCCTTGGTTAGACTTCTCCAACATAATTAGTCCAGCTGGGCCCGTCTTCTTCTCAAGCCATTTACTCGAGTGCTTGATGGTATACTTGTGCCCTCAGTCCTTGTGCCACATCTTTGAGAGAAATTATGTGTGGAGACGGTCAGGAGGTTTCTTGACTAGACTAGCTGCATACCGATGGTGTTGTAGTTCTGCTTCAAATTTGAACTTTGATGCAGTTTGCACCAGAACTATCAATTCATCTGAGAACTCTCGGAGACCAGCCCATTGGCCAATATCTGAGGGTGAACCTTAAGTTGATCAAGCAAACCCTGGATAATTGGTGCTGGACTGCCAAAGGCCTTGTCGAATTGCTTCATAGTTGTCGAGTATGCATCGACTCCAAGAACCATATTTCTGTCCGCCATTGCCAAGGGGCGACCTCCAAGATGGCTTCTGAGGTCTGCAAACTGCATTGGTTCTGGCAACTGGAGCTCGGGTCGAGTCATGACACTCTCCCACAGAGATCTAAATGTCACGTACTGTTTTGTGTCATGTTCATCCAGAAATTTGGGGATGTACAATTTAGGCAGATTGTCGATATACTGGATATACTGGCACACCCCCTACTCTGCTCCTGATCTTTGACCCGTAGCTTGTGTTCCCGGCTGCAGGTTCATCGTCACCGCTAGTTTCCCCACCTTAAAAGTCGCTGAGATTGGTTAGTCCAGCCCTTTTCGGTGTACATGTAGTTCCACTGGCTAGATGACGTGGGACTAGCAGGGGTTGGGACAAGATCCGCACTTGGGACAGGATCAGAAGTTGGGGCAGGAGTTTCACCTGGGAGAGCCGTCTCCTGAAATTTATCGGGTAAGAGGTTATATGCGACTGATATGGGTACATATGTGTACATGTATGGGTCGTACTAGTGCAAGTAAACCCAGCCCTATGCAGAACCGGCATGGTAAATGCATTAGCTATATATGGATTTGCATGTGCATTTATATGTGCAATTAACATGTGCATTTGGCTAGATACTGGTTTGGATGAGACAACAGGAGTGTTGTACTGGTTCTGCGACGGACCACACTATCCAATTTTGTCACAGAATCGGGTTTCGGTCGTTCAGATTCACTGACGAACATTTCAACATGACTATTTGAGCGGTAGGGTGAAACTGGGACCGTGGTCACCGCATTGCTCATTACAACACCAGAACTTGCTATTGTTTGATTTACGGTTAATTGTGCAATACTTTTAGTAGTAGCAGTGTCACCAACAGTATTTTCATCATGATTGACCCAATCAACTTTCCTTGCATGTGGATTACTGGTACTACTACCAGGTAAGTTGATACCAATGAATTAAATAGGCACAAACCCAGTGTCTGAAGTAGTTTCCACACGTTCTTCTAGTGAGGTATTTGCTGCCTCAACCGTTCCGTCTCGATCTGGATCTCTGAAGGAAATCCTTGAGTTGCATATCCACTCTTCACTCGCGAAGTTCCACATCAAGCCGGGCTTCCACTGCAAGGCGCTATGACTGAATGTCTAGCTGAACTTGGTCAAGATTGATGGCATCTTCTTTCCGGGCAGCTTCCTTGCAAATTTGGATTTTCTCTTCCTCTGCCATCCGCGTCATAGCGTGAAGTCTTTGCCAATATTCCTGATCCGCTAATCTCTTCTGAATCTCAGATGGAGAAAGGGATGATTTTGCAGAATCACGGGTCCTTGAACTCAGTCTTGAGCAGCCACTTTGCACGAATGGCGTATTGAGTTGATCCATAGTCTCAAAGTCTAATCCGATTCACATATGTCCAGTTCTCTGAGATTTATCCGGCTCGAAGGGCCGAAATTATGTAGGGACTGTGTTGGGCTCCACTAGAGCTACTGGTTGGTGGGAAACCTCAAAAAACAGAATTATTAAAACCATGCTGGCCGATAAAGAAACACATGACACACAGTTCTTGGTTTGTGTTTCCGTTTCTTTCTTTCTCTTTCCTGTGCTTCTCTTGTATGCTGCAAACATACAATATAATTGTACATGCATTAACAATCAACAAATACTTATTCAAAAATACCTAGGACAGTTTAGGCATTCCTATTGGTCGAGAGCCCGTCACGTGGCCGGTATTAAACGGACGATAAAGATATGGCTGGAAGTTTGTTAAAACCAGCTGGCAACAAAGCGATGTCGCATTATACCCGTCCCCAGGGCTCACTTTATTTGCAACCGTACCTCGTCTCCAATAATACGAGCGGGTAGTGTTGGGCGCGTACAGCTCGACACCCTGGGAACGAAGTTTCCAATGACAGTAATAGTCTGGTTCATAGTAAATACGCTTTATTGCATGTATTGTGTAGAGCGCGACAGAGGCGGGAACATGTCATTTGACACACAAAGAATGGCGAAACACCGACATTTACTTGCGACAATTTTCCTGGATTTTCGGGGCTTTTGGGGCTGAATTTTACTCAAACAAAATATTAATTTAATTGGGAATAAATGTGTGTTCGGTCGGTACACACATTTATTCCCTTAATAATAACATGGATTATCATCGGATGTGATCATATACAATAGGTATGGGTACGGAAAGCGTCTAGTTGCCAACGTTACAATTAAGCCCATGAAACCCCCTGAACTTCCAACTAAATGGTCGCACAGATCATGCTATTATATCAAAGGGAACTTAACATTGTAATCTAAAATTATGCTTGTCAAACTCACCCAGTCAATAGTTACAGAAGCGGATTAGATATGATGTAATTTTTGAACATTACGGTTAGAAAACGGGCAAAACTCCCATGATGCTAGTAATAACAAGCGCCACCAGGTGGCAAGAAAACTCTGTAGAACACCACCATCAACATTGAAGGGCGCCCTCTCTATCTGAGAAAGTTGGATTCAACAAAGCCGCCCCCTAATTTCCTAAGGAAATTCGCAATCTTGTGAGAGTCCAAGGGTGACATCGAAATGGATTTAGAAATTACAAGTCGATTTGCAAGCGGGATCCCCTACATTGTACGTTTGCACTTTCACAAACATAGCTACACACATATACATACATATATTATGTAAAACATTATTATCAATAATAATTATCAATATTATTATAATAAGGGGGTCATGCACTAACAACTCATTTTAAAACCAATTATGGTGCCACCATAAATGTTGGCAAATTCGAGGATAGAATCCACTGAAGATGCTACGTCAATCTCATACAGTTTCTATGTGTAGTTTTCCAGCCAAAAGGCGAGGAACTCCGGCACCACATTAAAATGTATTGTAACGTGGAGCGACACATCAGAGCCAACACACCCAGCTTGCAAATTGACCTGTAATTTCCAAATTCATTTCGATGCCACGCTGGGATTTTCACAAATACTTGATGGGGATTAGATGATGACGATTTTTAAATTTCTTGAACTTCCTATGCATAATTTTTCTGTAATTTATCGTCAAATCACGGGATCGAAATTTGTGCGGTGTCACTATTACCGCCTACAAACGGCCATAGCATTATAAACGGGTACATTACGTGATGCTGTACGGGGTATGTTCGTGAAAATGCTTCTCATTTTTAAACCGATTATGATGCCACCCTAGACTTTGGACAAATTGGAGGAGAAAATCCACTGAAGATACTACGTCAATCTCATACAGTTTCTATGTTTAGTTTTCCAGCCAAAAGTCGAGGAACTCCGGCACCACATTAAACTGTATTGTAACGTGGAGCGACACATCAAAGCCAACACACCCCGCTTGCAAATTGACCTGTAATTTCCCAATCCATTTCGATGCCACCCTGGAATTTTCACAAATACTAGTTGAGGATTAGATTATGACGAATTTTTAATTTAGTGAACTTTCTATTCATATTTTTTCTTTAATTTATCGTCAAATCACGGGATCAAAATGTGTGCGGTGTCATTATTACCGTCACAGTCTGGTGTATACACGGGTACATTACGTGTTGCTGTCAAATCGAAAGATCAAAATTAGTGCCGTGTAACGATTACCGTATACAAACGCACGCAGCCTACTATTATAAAAATAGCACACAAAATTATAGCAGTCACCAGCAAAGCGCGGGCTGAAAGGAAACAACACAAAATCCGACAGACGGCGCTGGCTCGCGACACTCGGGAGTAGGGTGGCAATGTATATGTTTTTCATTTGAAATTTAAACATTGCGAGGAGTTAACCTTGTGTTTTAAATACAATTGTCTTGTTTGGGTAAGAATTGTTCACCATGGTCACCCCGTTTGCCAGCCGCGCGTCCTACTGTAGACTAAAATTAGGCCAATTTGTCTGACCAATAAAAGCGTGATTGTATAGTTACAATATTAACACCGATTGTAGGCGCGGCTTAGCTTATTACTGCTGTAATATTTCAAAAACATTTGGAAGTAACCCTTTCATTACCACCCCCCCCCCCCCCCCTTCCCCTTTTTAAAAGTGAATCAAGAAAATGGTGGTATGGTACAGTCACACGGCCACTTACGGTAGCTGCGGATGCTTACGGATAAAAGTCCGTAAGCATCCGCAAGGATCCGTATCATCCGTAAGCATCCGTATCCATCCGTAATTCAATCCGCAGGATCCGCAGACATACGCAGATCCGCAGCGGAATTTTGAAAATCTCAAAATTTTGCTGCGGATGAAATATACGTAAGCATCCGCAGAATATACATTATCCATACGTAAAATACGTAACTCATACGTAAGATACGTAAACTCATCCGCAGGATACGTTAGATACGTAACTGATCCGCACACTTTGTCGGGTGTGCAGTTGCCTGCGGATACATAGGGGTACGTAAACACTATTACGTAGGAGTTACGTATGTTTAACGTATTTTTGACATATATATTGCGGATCTTACGATAGGACTTGCGGTAATTGCGTATGCTTGCGGATGGGATACGAATATTACGGATTGGATATGTATGTTACGGTTGAGATACGGATAATATGCGGAATTTTTACCTATGTCTTCTTCATTTCGGCGGATGTCGCCCATGCCAAATGGTCTTCACTTGGGTATGCAACCCTGGATGCTGCCAGCATCCTCATCATTGTCAGTTCTTCAACTGTAGACTTTCACAGGTCACTCAAGATGGAGAGAGAACGCCGCCTTGTGTTGCTGGATTGTTTGATGGCCATCCAACACAATCAGATGCAGATGAAGATCCTGATGGCCAAGATGCAAGCCATCCTTGAAAGGAGAAAAGAGAGGATGTGTTGGGTTCGTCACTGGATCACATTGCGACCAGACCAGGGTGCCTATGGTAACCTGATGCACCTGCTACGCAATGAGGATGTTCAGGGCTTCCGCAACTTCACCCGCATCACACCTGCCATGTTTGCCGAAATGGTCACCCGCCTCACTCCTCGCTTACAGAAGTATGATACCTGGTACAGGAAGGCCCTTCCAGTAGGCTTGAAGGTCGCCATCACCATGCGCTACCTTGCCAGTGGGGACTCCTACCACAGCCTGATGTACCTATTCTATGTACCCCACAACACCATCTCACTCTTGGTGTTGGACGTGTGTCAGGCCATCTACGCTGAGTATGGCGAGGAGACCATCATCAACCCATCTACTCCAGAGGGGTGGAAGGGCATTGCCCAGACCTTCTCCGACCGGTGGAACTTCCACCATTGCCTGGGAGCCTTAGATGGCAAGCACATCCGCATCAAGGCACCCGCGAACTGTGGCTCCCAGTTCTACAACTATAAGGGGTACAACTCGATTGTACTCCTTGCCCTGGTTGATGGCAACTACAAGTTCCGGTGGGTGGAGGTGGGAGCAGGTGGTGCGAGTTCTGATGCCCAGATTTGGAACACGTGCAGTCTGAAAGAGGCAATTGACGATGAGAACATTGGAATACCACCAGATGAGCCACTGCCTCATGACGATCGAGACATCCCTTATTTCGTGATTGCTGACGCTGCATTTGCACTACGCACCACCCTGATGAAGCCTTTTGGTGCCAAGCCACTGACCATGGAGGAGAGGATATTTAACTATAGACTTTCCAGAGCCAGGAGATGTGTGGAGAATGCCTTTGGCATTCTTGCAAACAGATTCCGGTGTCTTCTGAGTGCTATGGCACAGGTGCCTTCCACAGTGGAGACCATCGTCCTCGCCTGCCTGTGCATCCACAACCTCCTGAGAGACCAGGCACCCGCTGAGCAGAATGGCATGATGGACAGAGAGGACGACCAGCACAACATCATCCCGGGTGCATGGAGAGAGGTGGGCGTGCTGGATGACTTGCAACAGAGGCTTGCTGGCAACTACACCACCAAGATTGCCAAGCGCCAGCGCCTGTACCTCAAGCATTACTACAATGGCACCGCCGGAGCAGTTCCCTGGCAGCAGCGCATGGCCTAAGCAGTTGGCCAAACATAACAAACAGACAAATCATGCAACTCTTGATGCTTAAATTTGACAACAACAAAATTGAACAAGGTAACGAAAAAACAGACTTACGAGATTTTGGACGCCCACCGACGTTATATGATTTGTGGAGAAATATTGAATAAAGACTTTCTTTGAAAAAAAACCAGTCTGTATATATGCAAACAGTCTGTATATCTCCAAGCAGTCTGTAAATCTATCAAAGCACATTATGGTAAACATTTATAAAAACGAAGTATTCTGCAAATCATATTTTAAATAATACTGGAGAGTCTCTGTCTCACAAGATAGAACACACATCACTCTAAGTCCTTCAAGAGGCTGCCTTGCCCTTTTTTCCACGTCCCTTGCCACGGTCATCTTTGGGGGGTGGGGGAACCGTCAGCTCTGCCAGGGATGGTCCCTCTTCTTCTACCTTTTGAGCCTCTTCCTCTGCCTGGGGAGGCTGTTGTGGCTGCTCACTCACTGGAGGATTCTTCCTGGTTTTTCTGCTACTTCTTCTGCAAGACATGATGCACACGAAAGTCCAAAAAGATGGAGAAGAAACTGTTGAATAACTGGAACTAGATCTCAGACTTGATGAAATGCGACTGAAGCAAGCTCCGATCCACGTGGGTTTATATGCGGATGGTGCGGACGCCAGAGGAAGCCGACATGCGCAGACACGAGCGTAACTTTTCCGTATCGTCCGTAAGTCATCCGTATCGTCCGTAAGTCATCCGTAAAATCCGTAAGTCATCCGTAAGTCGTCAGTAACATGTGTCAGCGGGTTGGCAGCGGATGGGTTCATCCGCAGGTTTTACCCGTAACATCCGTAATTCATACGTAACATCCGTAACTAATCCGTATCGTCCGCAGAATATAGGTAACTTTTGCTCAAATTTCCGTATTGGGGTTACAAATTACGCATTTTCATTATCCAAATATACGCAGGCATCCGCAGGTCCGTAACATGGCCGTGTGACTGTAGCATAAGGGGAAAATGAAGAAACAAAAGTAATGTGGAGTTGACTAAGCAATTCAGGGGTATGGACCTATTACTCAACACATTGACCGACTCCCATATAGGACTCTTCAACCTGGCGAATTAAGCCGTTGAGCTAACTCCGGTTGGTATCTGGAGACTATAAAAAACAATTTAAGGATAAGATTGTGAAATTGCGCGCGTTAAAACTGAGAAAAAAAACGACATCGGCCATTCGACTACCAGTCAACATTGTTTCAAATCGATGTGACTTAATAGGTTTGGAAGCTGGAGTAAAAATAAATGTGGTGTTGACCAAGCATTCAGGGGTTCGGACCCATGACTTTACTTATTGAACGACTCCCATATACGACTCTTCTGGGTTCTAGGATTCCCGGCCCTTCACACTTCCTTCCCTGTCTATGTTCATGTAACCGAAGGCCACGCAACGATATAAGGGAGGAGAACGGAGCGAGTCCCTAACTTTGATGCGCCTGTGAAAGCCTGGCAAGTGCGATTGGCCAATGAAGCTCAGCTAGAAGGGGAAATTATTGCTGGCATGATACCCCACAAAAACATTGACGATTTCAACTTCCAAAAACATCCGGGCTAAAAACTTGTAGCTGACAATGTTGACATAAAGACACATGCAAGATACATGACGACGGGAGAAACAAAATGTGGACTGGCATTATGTTCAATGTAATGGCTGTGGAGAACAGAGTCGCAAGATATCACCTAGCTGATGATAAGCCTCAGGAGCCGGATATACAATCTGTCTCACCAGCCATGTTTCTACCAAGCCTGCATGATGAAGACTGCCTTTGAACAACGTGGGCTATTTATATCATTCACATCATAAGCAAGTGTACCTGCCCAAGTTGTCATGGTTGAACGATCATGCACCAGCGCATATTCAGCATAACTACACCCGAGAGGCCAATTATAACCAAACTAAACTGGTGAGTGTTTTGTCAACTGCTGGTAATTTATCAATTGTATTTTACTTATAAATAAACATAATCGATCCCATCACCTGAATACAAACTGAGCACAAGTCAGTAATCAAGTCCTAACTGGTTATCTTTGGTCTACGGAGCCCCTACAAGGACAGGTATGATGATTTTATGTTATTTTTCGTTCCCTCAAAAAATTGGTTTGTTCCCTCGAAAAATTATTTCGTTCCCTTGAAATATTATATCGTTCCCTCGAAATTATTTCGTTCCCTCGAAATGTTATTTTCTTCACTCGAAAATCGAAATGTTATTTTGTTATTTTTCCAAAACCGAATTGCTGGTTACACTGCTAGTAATTTATCAATTGTATTTCACTTATAATTAAACATAATCGATCTCATCACCTAAATACAAACTGAGCACATCAGTAACGAAGTCCTAACTCTTTATCTGTGGTCTACAGAGCCCCTAAAGGGACAGGTGTGTACATGTTATATGGGAAATTTAGTGATACAGTTGTGTGCACGACAAATTCATATGAAACGAGTAAGGCAACAACGGCTGTTAGAATTTTGCTGTATAGTGATCATGGGTATCACTAGGCAGTCTGGATTTCTATTGGCCATGGTTTGGCCCTACTTTGTGTTTTTTGGAATATTGGACATTGCGGTATCACTATTATAATAGTGGTCAGGGGTATTACTTTCCATTGTTGTTCGCGGTGGACACAGGTAAATGCCTTACAGGTTTGCCCTATATTTTTTGGTATTGCAGTTTGAAAAAAAGTGTTTGAAATAAATGTGAAGCTGTGGCTCGTAGTCACAAGTTTTAGTGCCCGTTTTCTTTATTTGGAATTTGAGTACAATTTTATTGTGTATTACTGGTGGTACTATAGTCTTGTTTGCAAGACAATACTATCTAATCGCGGTAGGCAGCGCGCGAAATTTCATGAATTTTCAGTCAAAATTCATGAATTATTCAGTAATTTGAATGAGAAGTTGTGTTTATTCATCGGAATAAAACATGACGTCACAGCATTGTTGTTATTTAGTTAACTAGTTACATTAAATCAATTTAAAGAAAAGCTGTTGTCGAGCTGCTATACGTAGTGTGGTGGATAGTGGGATGGGCTATGGATAAAAGATCCCTGGATCAAATATCCCTGTTTCGAATCCTGCTGTAGGTCACCTCGTTTTTCCTATTCAAACTCGGACCCACAACCTGTAGCTTTACCTACATATTACAAATTCAATGCTACAGACCACGAGGCCACGGCACTCCACTATTCTTCAGATCACCAATTATTAGTCTACACACATTCCGACTCCACCCACATTCTGACTCACACCACATTCCCACATTCCACCCCACATTCTGACTCCCCATTCCGACTTCCCGCATTCTGACTCCCCATTCCCACTAGCTCTGCTTCCACCGGTCTACTGGTCATGTCCTCCGAGTAAAAGAGATAGCCTGGTGATGTGGTTCACCACTGCAGGGATACGACACTGTCGAGACGACACGCTACCTAAGAGAACTGGTACGCCAAAGACAGACGTCGCAATATTTACCTGGCGCCAACATTTTTACTGTGACAAACCTTAATTTGATTCTAGACAATTTGTCTTTTACCGAACAGGAATCGGACAATTTTGGACTTTATTTCCTTTAAAAAAACAAACCTCCAGAGCCACAAAACAGAAAAAATTATTCGATTATTATTTAAAAAATAAAATAAAATAAAAACATTGTAAAAAAAATGTACACGAAATTGGATTCATTTTATTTATATAATGTTGCTGCTGCCCATGCAGTATCGAACCCGGGATCTTTTATGCGTCAGATCAGACCAAACGCTTATATCCACTGGCCACAGATTTTGCTCAAAGTATGGTGCTAATTTAATACCTTTATAATGTGGAGGGCATTTAGAGTCTGGTTACAAAGTTTAGGTAACACTAACAACGCATATAGAAGAGACTGGGTACCATCCATATGCTATTATATGGCCCCTGAAATACTGCAGAAAGAAAAGTCAAGAAATGTGGAGCATTTTCAGGGAATAACAGTGCGAAAACCCGGTCATTACTGCGTGATAACGCACCAGGTTGGGCGATGACCGCTGGTAATAGACCTCGCCTTTTGGCTCGTAATGGACTTGTTGGTTGCTACTGTCTGCTACAGGTTGGAATGAGGGGTAAGATGTTGCAGAGGAATCAGTGGTTTGTGAGAAGAGATCTAGAGCAATTGCTGCAACCCCCTTGGCTTGTCGGGTATTTGTACAGGTACAGGGATTCTGGAGGCCAGTGGTGAAGCAGGTTTCCTAATGGTGTTACTGTGAGGCATATTCCTAGCTTGATTGGCATGGCTAGCATTTGTGTTGCCACTATTTGCTACAGGTTGGGATGTGGGGTAAGATGTTGCAGAAGAATCAGTAGTTAGATCTGCTGCAACTGCTGCATGCCCCCTGGACCTGTCGGGCGTTTTATGGACATGTACATGAAATCTGGAGGCCAGTGGTGAAGCAGGTGTCTTAATGGTGTTACTGTTCCTAGCTTTTATTGGCATGGTTCTCTGATTCCACTAACTGGGCACCAGAAAATGGCAATACCCAGCATGATGTTGGCCGCTGCTTTGTCTTAGACTTGACAGGCGAGCTTGAAGGTATGAGACGTGGTGATAGCAACGGGGATTTTGGAGGCATGAATCTGTACGTGATAGTCCTGGCTGTAGTGATTTATAGGTGTAAGTAGAGAAACTACCGACTGGCACTCCGACCGGGACATACATTTTCGAAGAAGAGGGCCGCTGCAGTGGACTCAATATCTGTTAAGTACGATCTGTGGTTTTACGGGTGTAGATTCTACACTGACAGGGGATTTCACCAGTCTCTTAAATCTTTCTTCTGGCTGACTTTTCTGGCACAGCCTGTTGTTGCTGCTGTTGTTGTTGCTACTGCTGCTGCTGCTGTTGCCGATGGCTGTTGATTGGTGGCTTTTGGCGGGAATATACTGAACCATTGCGACAAACGAGAGAGATTACGTGTACTCCCAATGTTGACCATGCTTTAAATTATGATCTGACTGCTATCTCATGTAATCTTTTGGGATCGGTATAAACAAACAAACTTCACCTAATAAATTACACTGCTATATTGTTTTGATTTAGTGCAACACAAGAGGTGTATTGGGAGGCAGAGAAGCGTTTTCAAGTTAGAGACAATGCGACCGGTAACGTTTTTATCTTCTTCTTTTTTAGAATCCTTTATTAAAAGTTAGCTTCAATCTTCACAAAATACTTTTGTTTCTCGTGAAAGGTAGCGTTAGCCCTATTAATAAAATTAAAGTTAGATTCAGCACCTGAAACGTGATCAGATTGACCCGAAATTGTCATGGTCAACAATTTTGTTTCTTTTTTTAATGTCCTGGGTGAAAACAATACATTTACCAAGGTTTTTAGGTCACAATATAAAGGAATATGTTCAGGAACAGTTTCTCGTTGACTCACAAAATGTGTTATGTTGACCCGTAAAAGTGTTAGTTTGACCCTAAATAGTCACATAAAATTTTGACCAAGATTATGTGTTAAATTTAGTATACATGTACTAGTAAGCCATGCCTTTAAACGGTGCCAATGTCATGTCATATAATAGTGTCCTTTTACTGTCACAATAGTGTCATCAATCAATTTAGTTAATGGTCTTTAGGCAGATCAGGTCTATCAGTGACATCCCAGTCGGCAAAACTATGTTTTAAACACGGGTTAATAGGTAAGAAATAGGTAAGGACAAAAGCGGGTGTCTTGGCGAGGTAAAATGAAATATCCAAACACGCGTTTCAAATGTGTTCTAGGCTTATTACAGTGCAATATGCGTGTCTGAAACTACTGCGTGTTCATTTGAAACGCGTGTTTGGATATTTCATTTTTATCTCGCCAATACACGCGTTTTGTTAAACATAGTTTTGCTGACTTGGTTTGCCAAGCTCCAGAACGATATTAATACCATCAGTAATTGATCAAAAAGGAATTCCCTTACTCTTAGCATCTGAAAATGTAACTTTTACTTTTTAGATGATATTACCATTCAAGAAGTGAAAACTCTAAAATTATTAGGGATTCCTAATCAGCACAATCTCTGCTGGGGTGAGCATGTGCACCATGTCGCTGCTTATCCCTCAAGACTCTTGGCTTTATGCGCCATGTTATGGTTGATTGTAATACAAAAACATTACTTGATTAAGTAATCATTTTGCCAATTCGTGATGATTGTTCTCTTCTATGGTGTGTGTGTATATAGTTAAACACATTGATCAGCTTGAGAAGGTTCAAAAATATGCCGCTCGCCTCATTTTGCATCAACGTAGACCAGGAGCAACCTTATTCTGAGCGGCTCACTGCACTACAAGTAATTCCCCCGAATGCAAGACGGGAGTATCCTTACGTGGAATGTGTCTGTTTGCAATTGTTAGGGCCTATATGGCAATTTGGGTAATTAATTGTTCAATGTTTCAAGCAATAGCAATGTGAATAGCACTTGCAGACATGCCAATTTCAGCTTAACTTTTACCACCTGTATGCTCGTACCGACTTATTTCAATATTACATACCGTGGCGGTTTGTCAGGATAGGCCTATGAACTTCTATACCCTGATAATTAAGTTAATATGCTAATTATGTTCTCCCTTCTTTGCATTCTTGCGAGAACTAAAAACTATTGAAATTTGTAATCTGGATTGTTCAAACATTAACAACAATTACCACATGGTGTTACCGCAAACTACTTATCTTATTGCCTTTTCACCATGCAACAATTCCTTTGAAGCAATTTTTATGGTTGGCCTTTTAATTTTTTCTTTTGGTCATAAATACTGTACTTTCTATTTATTGGTTGGTTCCCCTCGCCCTCTTCCCCAGTATTTGTAACTTTTTAACCTTGACCTTTTCTAACTCACATTTGTAAATTAAAAAAGAATAATAATAATTTAATTGTCACCATACTTTTGTCGGTTTGTCTGGACATAAATCCTTTAACATAATTCTCCTTGGCTTTTTATTGATCTTGTCCGCCCATTTGCAATTGTATTGTCTTATTTTGCCTGTAATTGGTGAGTGTATGTGTTTGTGATCTGTGATGTGGAGTGATTGGAGTGACACAGCCCCTTTTTAGCACAAGTGTTTTATTTACTTTTAGTTTCCTCACTTTTAGTTTCCTCCTTGGCTGCCTTTCACTGTTCTATCTTGTTCTGTCATGTTATTCTTGTACTTTTAATTGTATGTAAACGTTTACTTTGTATTATTATATGTGTGTAAAATGCCTGAATAAAGTAATACTAATAATAATGGTCATTTGCAGGACAAAAATACAGCTTTGGTTTAAATGAATAAAAATCAGTTTTTTAGTACAAAACATATTAACTTCTCTGGTAATTCAGTTCAGACTTGTGATATCAAAATGTCCAATCGTAGTCACTGTATACAGCAGGCGATCTTGCGTAGTTTCTTATGGATGCTGCTCCTGTCATCGTCGTCATCGTCATCCTCGTCCTGACTGTTACGATGCACCTTAGAGCGAAGCTGGAGCAGATCACTCCGGACGCTGGGCCGCCTGGCATTCGGTGACACCATGCCGCAGGCCTCGCTGAGGCGCCTCCGTAGGGCCAGCTTACCGTTGCTGCTAGGCTTGAGGGCTGGGCTACTGCTAGCGCTGATCTTACGGTGCAAGGACGGACTCATCTCACTCGGCATCTTCGCGTTCTCAAATAGCGCCTTGAACAGGACGTCGATGTTATGGCACCTTTTGGCCGAGGTCTCTAGAAAGGTACACTTCCTGGACGACTCGAAGGCCTGGCGGGCATCCTCGGCGTTCACTTGCCTGCTTGTCTCCCGGTCGCACTTGTTGCCTGCGATTACCATGGGGACGGACTTGGCACCGTTGCCGCATTTGGTTTCCATGATTTGCTTGCGCAGGCGCTGTACCTCGACGAAGGAATCCTTGTTGTCGATGCTAAAAACGAGGATGAAGACATCTCCTGAAAAGAGGGAAAAGGAAATGAAACGATGAAGATTGAGCAGAATAAACACTTGCACAATTAAAGATCTTTTGATTTGGCATTTTTATTACCGCGAGACACAAGAGGAATATTACTTTAAAACAATTTTGGTCGGCAAGACAATGCGAATTGAGCAAATTATAATTCTGCATGCCATAACAACATAGAAGTGAACACATCATATTGTGAATAATAGCGTTTCCTCACACACGGCGCACAATATAGGAACGGAGCCTTGTTAATGCAGGTGTAGTGTGAAAATTTGGACTCTACAAAATACGGATGTTATATTGCACATGGCATTGCCTAAATATACATGCAATTATGACAGTGGCTAAGTCACTTTGCAAGTTTCAAGTATATTTTGAGTATACACAAATTCATAGGAATCCACATTTATTATGACATTTATTATGACACCCGTATCACAAAATTATTTTAACATCACCGAGCCGAGGCGCGGGATTATTTTTAACGAAATTCGATCCGAGGCGGGTTTAGGCCGATGGTACTGGGAGACACATCCATGCATTTTAGGCCTTGCTCGTGACGTGTTTATGCGTCATCCGTTTTGAATCTGGAAAAATCTGTGCTTGTATATCCGTCCTCCAGCGTTAACTGGTAAAGCATTTAAAAGCCAATACAATACAGAAACAAACCACACACGAACAGTGTGCACAAAGTCATGCATGGGCAATACACAATTATTCAGTTTGTAGATTCGTACAAATATTTTGACAGAGACGACACGTTGTTTCAAAGGCCTGCGGTGCAAAATCTCCAAAACAATCAAAAGCAAAAGAAAAAAAGGCGATTATGAATAATTATTATTTCTCGTGTTCAATCTATGAACACGATGATGGAAATCGTCTTGATTCGAGTGGCAAAACAAGTCGGCCATAGTTTACGATAAGCGGTTCTTTTAACAAAATGTGCTTCAGGCAAGATTTCAAAATCACAAAACTTATTAGTAATCAGCCTTGATGATTTTCAAAATATTTTTTTTCGACATACATTTTTTAATATTTACAAACCATTTACATTTTGTTTACAAATATATTTAAACTTGTTGTTGTTGGATGATCGAAAAAGACATTAGTTTCTTTTGATTATAAATGATACTAAAAAATATTATGATACAGACAAAAAAGAGGACAAACAAATATATCAGTGGCGAATGTGTAGTACGAACACGTCTTCCTTTCAAGAATACGAAAGTGTCTGTGCACTTTTAGAAATATTATAATTCAATGAATTTCCCTCACCAAAGTAATTCAACAGCTCAACAAGAAAATCAACCAGTTGGGCCCCTGACAATAGCACGGGGAGGAAACAAAATTATAGCTTCCCGAAATCACGAGAGAGTTCCAGCAAAATTCGCGCTGCTTTCACCGAATCCCCAATAGGGTTTACATGTAAGTGTTTTGGGCCTCTAAACGCAGCACACTAAGAAAACGGCACTTTGGCGTCGGGTTGCCTCGCGCCATGGACTCTGTATAAAGTACGTGTGGCGCATTTCAGAATATCTTTCTTTCCAAAATGCGGTGTTTCATCGAGTACCTTCCGAGTAACAGTTTATTACCACTCAGATGTTAAGATGGTTCGGTATGGATAAAAGCTACATAATAAAAGCTACATAACTTCAAAAAAGTCGGCAGTCATTCTCAAACGATACCATAAATGATTATGGTTTTATGGTTTGGTCACGGGCAGGTGCAACCAATCAGATTGGCTTAATACGACTCCAGCGGACTATCAATTAAAATGAATCAGCAATAACGCAGCAAGGAGAGTTTCTTGTTCTTCAAAATTGAAGACCATTATACGCAATCAGTAAAGCCGATGAAAATTGCACATAATACCTCCGTAGACCGAAATATGCAGCTTCATTCATTGTGTAGGTTATACATTAAATATTGATTACACCTGCTGCCGACCAGCATAAATAGAGACTATTAGATTTGATACTTATATACGGGATACGTATATGCGGCTCGAAAAAAGTCGCCTATTAAATTACCACTTTGCATTGTTGTTTCATCTAGTACACTATCGGCAATTTACTTCTCCATATCAAAATGTTGAAATATATAATGTAAGGTGAAAATATAACGCAAAATGGTTTAATATAGGCGACTTTTTTTTCAGAGCCGCTTACGTATGATTTTTATTACCTTCTTCAAGAGTCGGGCTTAAGGTCGTTTTCGAACCTTATCCGAGGTACGCAATCATCTGTGAATCTTAATAGGCTTAGTTATAGGCCGAGTCGAGATATCGTACGTGCATTGCGTGATCGTAATTGAATTTTACTTTAAACGTTGCCATCCACGGATATACAAAAATTATTTCTACTCGCTCTCGTAACAAGAAACACGTTGGCTGAACGAAAACTGTACTTATTGGCGCGTTGTGTGGCTTGAATTACGTACTAATGACGTCACACTTTGTTTTCAAGTGTGTTTTCTTATGGAACCCTGGTGGGGACGATGGTTTCATAGTCCCATAGCGCACCCATACGTAAACAAATAGCGACGCTATCAGTACACAGGTTTATTGGACCAATGGCTGATTGAAACAGCAAAAATACGCGTCCTATAAAAGGGGAGATAACAATCAGATTAAACAAACGGTTGTGAACATTCAATTAATTTATTTCAAAATAACGCTAAAGATTCGGTCTCGCCAACAACAATACGTTAGGTACCTGATAATAACAATATACTTGATAAAAAAGAACGTTGCGTCGATTTGGGCGACTACAGTTCCACATCGGAAAGTGCTTATAAGCAACACAAGAACAAACTAAGACAACTAGCGACATTATGTTTTTAGTGTAGCATGTTTTGTTCGTGAGATGTTGGTCTTTGCCAAAGACGAATGCATTTGATATTTGATTGTGCACGTCGCGTATTCTTCTCACGCAGTGCTAAAGACACAATTACAGATCAGCTCTTTAACTCCCCTGCTCCCTAACGCACACGTCTTTGCAAATTGCATCCAGCGGTTTATCTTTGTCCTTGTTTCTTCACAGGCTTTTCCTTAGGATCCAATCAGCCATCGCAGGACTGCGAAATTCTGCGAAATTCCTTTGTGAAGCAGCGCTGATTAGATATTGAACGCAGGTTAGCGTGACCGCTGAATGGAAAGTTGACTGCGTGAGATGCTATGCCTATTCGAATGGTTGAATTTGCATGAAAAGGTCAGGCCCCGCTGGATTCAATTTTCAAAGACCACTGTATGATATCAAGGGAGCTGAACTATAAATCGTGTCGTTAGCGGGCGCACTGTCGAATACAGTGGTCTTTGGCAAAGACTAGTAAAAAAAGTAGAAATCAATAAAACAATAAACGATGACATTATGTTTAACTGTAACTCATCTCTCACTATGTATACATGTACAAAGTTTCAGGGAATCGCGTTCATGTTTTGAAATAAGTACATATTTTGAAATATGCACATTTTAGATAACGTCACATGGCTCTTGATGACGTCATCAATGTGTAACTTTTCAATGCACATAAAAAAAAACGTTCTTGTCTGTGTCGAGTTTAATATTTTGAGAAAAATATATACCAAAAACCGATGACGTGATCATGACATCACTTCGCATTTTGCATATTTGTTACAATATCTACCCACTCACCAAGTTTTATTACGATATGAGATATTTTGAAATTGTGTGCGTTTGTTTTTGATTGAAATAGGGGACGTATGACAAAGGGAACAATGGGGTCCCCTATTCCGCAAAGGTCCCCGATTCAGACTTGTGTGCAAATCCTATGGCGATCATCCGAAAACGTTAGAGTACAAACAAAAGAGGGAAGACGGTCGGACAATGCCCCGTCCCCTATTGACGGCATTTACCCACTTGCGTGCGTTTACCTATGACACACCAATAATATAAACCTTGAGGGCTGTCTTAACTTTACTATTTGAAGCAAAAATCTGGGATATATCTGCAGTGGTTGATTTTTCATCATTTTCTTTGTTTGGTTTAAAGGTTTTTCATTGTAACTTCTGGTCTGGTGATATCATTAATTGTTCTCCTACTCAACTTGTTCTTAGCATAATGAAGATCCTGAATTATTCTCTCTCAATTCCTGTCAAAATTAGATTTGTTATAGTTGATTTTACATATTTAAACAATAAATATAGAAATCCTTGGTTGCTTGTAATGATACTTGATGACGTCAGCGTTACCTAATTAACCGAAAGCTCGTGAGCTGTACCTTTACTTTTTGAAGCAAAAATCCTGATATTACTCGCAGTTGATTTTTTTGCAATCTGTTAAGGTTTAAAGGTTATTTCATTGTAACTTCATTGTAATACCCCCCCCCCCCCTCAACTTGTTTGTAGCATGAAGCTGATTATATACATCAGTTTCAAAGTGATTTCAGCAAACTTCGCTAAACAAATTAACTGATTATTCCTTTTATGACGTCACTGATTACTTTTTTGTAAAGTATAACTAGCCAGAGACTAACATCGCTGAAAGTAAGTTCACATAATTTTCCACTTCCAAATTATAAGGCACTTCAGGTTTGGACCGGAAGGAAGGGTCACGTGATTTTACGCACAGGATATTAAATGAAGATCCTGCATTATTATATCGATTCCCACAAACATCAAGTTCCAGTCTTTGACTGTTGATTTAATATTGATTTAATTTTTTTTTATTATTGAACCTTTAAGATGACGTCACCTTTAAGATGACATCCGAGTAATACCCACGATTTCAGTATGAGTTCTGAGTATGTGCAAAGTTTAATTAAGATTCAAGTCTGTTTAATGACAAAGGTGCCGCACGGATTGAAACGTGTACAAAGGTCTATGAGATTAGTGTTACGGGAAGAAAACGGGGGAAAAAAACTTTTCCGCTTAAGGCAGAAAAGCCAAAAATGAGAATGAAAACAAAGGCTTTTCCGCAACTTTCCGGAAAAGCCAATTAATGAACAAAAAGAAAGGGCTTTTCCGCGACTTTGCGGAAAATCCAAAACTCGAAAAAGGGCTTTTCTGCAACTTTGCAGAAAAGCCAAACAGAAAAACAGCGAAAAAAAATATTGTTTTTTTCTCAGCAATGACTTGGATTTAAAAACATGCAAATCACTTTTTTTTTAAAAATTCCTGAAAAACCGAACATAAATTCAAACGTGATCTAGAGTTTAACATATAATCGTAAGGTAAGGTTGGGTGAACATTTTTCACTCCTGATGCTCAACTCCGCACAGCAAACACGTCGCTTTATATGACACAC
Source organism: Crossaster papposus (assembly GCA_037893245.1). Classification (NCBI taxonomy): domain Eukaryota; kingdom Metazoa; phylum Echinodermata; class Asteroidea; order Velatida; family Solasteridae; genus Crossaster; species Crossaster papposus. The sequence goes on along the minus strand of JBAIAA010000258.1, from coordinate 1,959,391 downwards.
TTGCATACCGGTGGCACGTTCGTGAAAATAATGGAGACTATTATATTTGATACGCGTAAAGAATACATGTATGCGTTTTGGAAAAAGTCGCCTATTAAATCATCATTATTTTGTGCATTGTCGTTTCACTATCGGCAATTTACATCTCATCTCAAAATGTTTAAATGTAAAATGCTAGACTGATGAAATAATAAAGGAATATTGTGAGGCGCATATATTATATATTCCGTACCCAGGGGTCCAATTTTCAACTTGGCTACATTATTTGTCGAGACAACTGCGGTTGATTAACTATTCATACAAGCCTTAAGCCATTGTGGATTTTGATTGGCGCCACTACGCAGAGGACGACGGTTGAGTGGGGAGCACCGCCAATGAAACAAACCTTAACCATCTTCCGCAATTAAGAAGCGAAGGCTTTTCATTTCTTGATGTTTATTCTGGTCCGCTGACTGAACTCGAGTGAACCTTCGAGAAAGCTGTAGTGTTGACCTTGCTGTTTTTTCCGCCCATTAGCAATACATGCATGCACGGTCGGTTTACGAAGCGTATAGGCCTATCGATACCTGGCCTGGAGTGACAACCAGAACTACAGAGTGGGTCTAAACGAAAGTGACCCGGATTTGACCATTTCTCTCCTTAAAAAGCAATTACCTTTGACACACTAAGGAGACATGCATATCGAACAAGCATTCATTTTGGCTCATGTCAAGAACACAAAAGTCAAGTATGTCCCAAGTCTGAATTCGATCAGATCGTCGTGTGCCCGGAAAAAGGTCGTTAGGGCTAAAAATGGGTCAAAAGGTCAAATTCGTATTTTTCGGGTAACCGATAGAGAATCAAAACATCTTTCATTTGGAATACATTTCGTCTCCAGGGATTACGTCATTATGACGTAATTAATTAAATAAAAAGGACGGAAGGCGTTTTGCAATTTTGTGTACCCGGCATAAGGACGTTAGCGTATAATATCAATGGAACAAAACTTGCTACAAGTGCGTTCACCTCTCCACATATCAGTGGACGTTAACACGCTTGCAGCAAGGTTTGTTCCCGGTAAAAGGTCGTAAGGGTTGTTACCCGGCATAAGGACGTTAGCGTGTAATACCAATGGAACAAAACTTGCTACACTTGAAGTAACACACTTGTAGCGATAATAGTTCCCGGTATAAGGTCGTTAGCATAAATATGTAAATAACCTCATAATTAAGTGATATTTTGAAAAAAAATTAAGTACCAGTTTTATATAAAAAATACACGGTTCTATTCGAACTATTCACAAGATTTACAAGTCGAAATTTCAGCCTGATGTAGGGTTTAATTTAGAAATGGCAGCACAAAACCTTTAAACTCGATTATCTCAAAAAGTGATTTGTTGCGTGCCTGGGCTGTAACGTCCTTTTCCTTGGCACACGACGAGATTTACCAAAGTGCCTTGATAGAAAGAACGTGTACAAATTCTTAGGAGAAGTCTGAAACCAAACTGATTACAAGATTTAGTGGTGATCACATTTTAGGGAATAACAGTGAGAGGACCCGGTCACTACTGCGTGGTAATGACCGGGTTGGGGGATGACCGCTGGTAATGGACCGAGCCGAAAGGCGAGGTCCATTTCCAGCAATCATTCCCGAACCTGGTCTTTATCACGCAGTAATGACCGGGTTCTCGCACTCTTATTCCCTTTAATAAATACCTTTTTAACGAGAAAAATTGTGAAATTGCTCCAAATTTCGTGACTTTTCTTTCGGCGATATTTCCAGTGTTTTGTGTTTATGTTCAGGGGCCATATTTCAGCTTATGCATGGTACCCTGTCTCTTCAATATGTGTTGTTATTATTACCCATAGGCCTACTTTGAGACCAGACTAGCTAACTACTGATGCCCACCGTGCCAACCTTATTACAAGTTACCTTAGGACTGTTGCATTCAGCGAATCATTGGCTTACATGATGCTTGATTAGTTATGGTTTAGGGAAAATTTATTTGATTTTTCTTTAAAGCCGGGCAATTACTACAAAATAATGCCCTCCATGTGATCGAGTCTCGACCAATCAGAAGCCATCAACACACCTCTTGCTAGTTCTGTATTCTGGTTTGCTGAAACACGATCACGTGGGGTTAACTAATATAGGAGATTTGCGCCACCGAAGCGGGCAATAGACTTAAACTTGTTGGCTGGTTACAGCGCCCTCAAGAGGTTTGCCGGGCTCATCTTAGAATAAAAAAAATTGCGGCGTCTGGATCGGATCACGACAATTTTTTTCATATTTCATATTTTGGACCGAGGTGAGTTATAAAACACATATGGACTGGCATGATTCGGTCACTAGAGCACGTCTATCCCCCCTCGGGCCTGTGAGTGACCAGAAGGGGGACCTATTTTCATCTCGGGATATAGGTCCTCCTTGAGGTCACTTACGGTTCCTCGGGGGGACAAATATGCTCTAGTGACCTCATTGCCAGTTCATTATGTGTATAATAATACATGGATCGGTATAACATGTTAAGTATGAACTTGATATTAAGCAAGACGGATTACAGTCTAATGTTGGCTAAAATGACTTAACAAATGACAATAAATTTTCTGTTCAAATACTGACAAATGGTGGCGCTGTTCGTGATGTAAATTTATGAACCCGAAAAAATAAACAGCACGCGGGCACGGTGGTATATACTGTAGGCCTACTAGTTGGGTCATCTGGAACAATTCCGTGACCGTGGAGAGCAAAGGTTCGTTTCTAAGTGGATTTGTCTTCTATGAAGGTTATATAACAAATCTAGCGGGGGTGTCCCTCGCGAAAGTGTGGGCGGAATCCGTGAGAGTCAAAAATCCAAAATGGCCGCTGTCGGCCATTTGGAAAAATATTATTTTGATCGGTTTAGCCTATTTTGCTGTTCAATATATGGTTTATAAGGTTTTTGGGGTCAAGGAACTTATATCTGATGATGATTTAATGATTTGACCTATTTTTGACCTTCATATTCAAGATGGCGGCCAAAAATGGCCGCCAAAACTGGTGAAATCATACAAAATCAAAACTAATATCTAAAAAATATGATTAATTAGTAAAATAGCAATTGGGATTTCATTCCCTGGATGGTAGTAGCTAATTTTCAGTAGTTCAGTTATGTTTTCATATTAAAAACATCCCAAATGGCCGTCTAAAATGGCCTCCAAAATTAATAAAATAACAGAAAACCGCATATACCACCTCAAAAATGTGTCATATCGTTTTAAAAAATACCTTTGGATTTGACTCAATGGTTATTAGTAACTAATTTCTGGCAATTAGGTTTTATTACCATTAAAACAATCCAAGATGGTGTCCAAAATGGCCACCAAATAGGTAAAATGAATATAACGTATCAACAATTGGAACATTGGGTAAAATAATCTTTGGGATTTGGTTCCTTGGCCATCAGTAACTATAGAACTACAAAGATGGTGGCCAAAATGGGTAAATAAAAACCTCAACAATTATAATTTAGGTTACATGTACATTTTACAAAGTGGCAAAGGAATTAAAGTTGATGGTTCATGGTTATCTTCTCTATGGAAGTACAATACATTTACCCCAGACAGAGTTGCACCTAGCAATGTTTGACTGAAGTAATAACAATCGCGATTAGAATTTGAAGAAAAATTTCCGAATGAGAAGAAACGGGTGAAATCCTTTAATATAATCTTTTTGCTCATTCCGTTCTATTTGTATTGCTCTATTCCAACACTATTAGGTAACCTATACACTTAGAAACACTTTAAATTAGTATGGGGATGGTCAGACAAGAAACCGAAGCTTGTACTATATACTAGGTCTGCCCCAATCACAAAAATACATTTAATTATACAATTCATGATTAACCAGGTAGATAATAATAACAAAACAATACATATGAATACATTAATTTCATGAATTCATGACCTAATAAATATTAATAAATCACATCCTTAACTTTTAATGTGTTAATAATAACTTAATTCCACAAAATAATAATTTGCTCTTAATCACAATTTACATTGACAACAACAATTTTCTTTTTAATATTTTGTACACGCTCTAATAGACGTCATTGGGCAGGAAGATTAAATGTTGTTCCACAAAAACGGGTCCTTGGTGCCTAACGGTTGAGAGGTGTAGAGATGTTATAACTTTATTAAGATGAAGCTTATTTTAAGACCTAGTGTTGTTATGAATATATCAGCGTTCCTTGCAAAGAACAATTATATATTCAGAGGCAGTGTATTTTGTTTTCAAATTATACATCAGAGCACACAAATGATATTTATCGAGATTGTACACAGATAAAGTGTCGAATTTAACGAATATCGGTGAATTTAACGAATAGCGTTTTCATCACCATGATCGCGTGTTTTGGTTTTATCAACAGAAACAAATAATAATAATTAATAAGAACCCGAATTTTACCTTATCCTGAAACTTGGTCAAACACAAGTTTGTTGTTTATTCATATCCGCATCGCACACACACCTCACGACATGAACAAGATGGCTGTCCACACGTTCAAACGATACCTGTCCCGAAAAGATGTCCTAGAAAGCCACCACCTTTCCTTGGATGATTTCGGTTTTACACACCTAATGTACTTCTACTTTCTTCAAGAAACAGTGCGATGTTCCGTTTTATGGCGTACAAGTGGCGATCGAGTATGGTACTCATCTCTATTTGAAAAGTCCTAATAAGTGACAGGCAAACTGTGTGACACCCCAAGATATAAATACAAAAATGACCAGCCAAACCGATTTCCAATGACGTCTATTAGAGCGTGTACAAAATATTAAAAAGAAAATTGTTGTTGTCAATGTAAATTGTGATTAAGAGCAAATTATTATTATATTGTGGAATTAAGTTATTATTAACACATTAAAAGTTAAGGATGTGATTTATTAATATTTATTAGGTCATGAATTCATGAAATTAATGTATTCATATGTATTGTTTTGTTATTATTATCTACCTGGTTAATCATGAATTGTAGAATTAAATGTATTTTTGTGATTGGGGGCAGACCTAGTATATAGTACAAGCTTCGGTTTCTTGTCTGACCATCCCCATACTAATTTAAAGTGTTTCTAAGTGTATAAGTTACCTAATAGTGTTGGAATAGAGCAATACAAATAGAACGGAATGAGCAAAAAGATAATATTAAAGGATTTCACCTGTTTCTTCTCATTCGGAAATTTTTCTTCAAATTCTAATCGCGATTGTTATTACTTCAGTCAAACATTGCTAGGTGCAACTCTGTCTGGGGTAAATGTATTGTACTTCCATAGAGAAGATAACCATGAACCATCAACTTTAATTCCTTGGCCACTTTGTAAAATGTACATGTAACCTAAATTATAATTGTTGAGGTTTTTATTTACCCATTTTGGCCACCATCTTTGTAGTTCTATAGTTACTGATGGCCAAGGAACCAAATCCCAAAGATTATTTTACCCAATGTTCCAATTGTTGATACGTTATATTCATTTTACCTATTTGGTGGCCATTTTGTACACCATCTTGGATTGTTTTAATGGTAATAAAACCCAATTGCCAGAAATTAGTTACTAATAACCATTGAGTCAAATCCAAAGGTATTTTTTAAAACGATATGACACATTTTTGAGGTGGTATATGCGGTTTTCTGTTATTTTATTAATTTTGGAGGCCATTTTAGACGGCCATTTGGGATGTTTTTAATATGAAAACATAACTGAACTACTGAAAATTAGCTACTACCATCCAGGGAATGAAATCCCAATTGCTATTTTACTAATTGATCATATTTTTTAGATATTAGTTTTGATTTTGTATGATTTCACCAGTTTTGGCGGCCATTTTTGGCCGCCATCTTAAATATGAAGGTCAAAAATAGGTCAAATCATTAAATCATCATCAGATATGAGTTCCTTGACCCCAAAAACCATATAAACCATATATTGAACAGCAAAATAGGCTAAACCGATCAAAATAATATTTTTCAAAATGGCCGACAGCGGCCATTTTGGATTTTTGACTCTCACGGATTCCGCCCACACTTTCGCGAGGGACACCCCCGCTAGATTTGTTATATAACCTTCATAGAAGACAAATCCACTTAGAAACGAACCTTTGCTCTCCACGGTCACGGAATTGTTCCAGATGACCCAACTATACATGTTTTATCTCCACTGTACATGTACATAATGCACACCTACAAAACGTGCATGTACAAAAATAATGCACGCGCGCGTACGCGGCCATCGTGTTATCCGTGCGTATACCCACCGCGTGTGAAAACATGAAGGCGATTCATACTCTTTTTTCCCTCGTTTTTCGAAAGCTCTTATTCGTTTCTTGGCAGGTGTCTTGCCTTTTTTGAGTACCCAAGAACGTTGTTGGCACAGCAGTTGGTTTTAACAACCTAAGTGGTGTTCTTGTCAAACGATCTGTATATTTCCAAATTTGCCTCGAAACAGGTTGGCTCGCGAGGAGGTCGCTGCATATTGTCGGACCTATCCACTTTGCTCTGGTCGTCCGGATTGCAAGTCCAAATCTGTAGATACCCCGGGTCAATTGGGAATGTGTGCATGCTCACACCAGCTTTATTGTGTTGACGCAACCTGTAGCAACACATCTGGCTGGCATTTGTATGATTAATGAAGAAAATCCAGAACTAATCTATGATCGAACTGCAACGGTGGAATGGATGATTCTACATCGACTGTGCACCTGCGTAGCATAAATGCAGCACGGCCGCTGGGTAGCTCAGCTACTGGCCGGCAAACGAGTTCCCAATGTACGTCACGATTATGCAAACTATCTATGCTAATGAGGTACCATTTTAGGGGCGGGACCATTTCCCCAAAACACTTTAAAAATAATAACTTTTACATATTTGAAATCACTCATTTAAATATAATAATTAATTTAAACTAATAAAAAACACATTACATAGACCCATTACATATTACCCTGTACCGGCAGCTTGCGTTCCGCGTAACATCGCGCTGTACACGGGACTCGCGCGCCAATGTCAATAATTATCAGGAGTTATACCTTATGGCCCTGTCACACTAGAACGTTTTAGGCCAACGCGTGAGTAGCGCGTTAAAAATAGTTGATACGCTGGCAAACGCTGAACTTCCACAGAAAAAGTCAAGTGGAACCGTGATTTCAGCGTGTCCATAACGCGTTAATAACGGGTTCATAGCGTTCACCAGCGCGTGAATAACGCGTTAGTAACGCGCTCGACGACTGATAAACGACTGCCCAGCGCGTGAGTAGCGCGGTCCAACGCGCGCCAGCGTACGGCAACGACCACAAGATTAGTTGTACAAAAAGATGACGCGCTACTACAGTAATGGGCCTGGCACACCAGAACGTTTTAGGCCAACGTGCTGAAATTTCGGCAACACGCGGGTAAACGTTGACCAATGCTAGGCCAGCGTTCGCAACGCGCTGAGCGCGTTACCCACACGCTGGAACACGCTGTCACACGCTGAGACAAAAATACGTTTTTCAACATACCTAAAAAAATTCAGCGTTTGCCAGCGTGTGACTGCACACGCTGGCGGCGGGCAAGAAGGCCGTTACTCACGCGTCGAACGCGCTAGACGATCGTTACCAAACCACTACTCTCACGCTGGCGACCCGCTGTCGTATTTTTACTATAAATCAGTGATGCGTTCCTTACACGCTGAGCGCGTTCCTCACACGCTACTTACGCGCTGGCATACGCTATGAACCCGTTATCAACCTGTATGGACACGCTGAAATCACGGTTCCACTTGACTTTTTCTGTGAAAGTTCAGCAATTGCCAGCGTATCAACTATTTTTAACGGGCTACTCATGCATTGGCCTAAAACGTCCTGGTGTGGCAGGGCCATAACCAGCGTGTCGCAAGCGTACGCCGGCGTACGCCATCGTGTGAGTAGCGGGTTGATAACGATCGCCTAGCGTGTTCGACGCGTGAGTAACGAATCTAAAACGCGCCGCCAGCGTGTGCAGTCACACGCTGGCAAACGCTGGAAATTGTAGCTATGTTGAAAAAAAAAAAAATTCCTCAGCGTATGACAGCGTGTCCCAGCGTGTGAGTAACGCGCTCATCGTATTGCTAACGCTGGCCTAGCGTTGGTCAGCGTTTGCCAGCGTGTTGCCAAAATTACAACACGCTACTCACGCGTTGGCCTAAAATGTTCTGGTGTGACAGGGCCATTACCTCAAACCGATCACGTCGGCGAGGATATTCGAGGAACTTACACAAAAAACGTATCTAGAGGGGTGCTTCACAAAATATGACAATGTATGAAGTATAATTGTTTAACAAAATAATTAGAATCATATACTTTTCAACTTTGTTTTGACGTATTTTACCGAAAGGTATTAATGAATAAATATGTGGTTGGCGCGTATTTAATAAAAGTTCAAAACCGGATCATTGGCCTGGGCCAAGGGCATTAACGCGTCCAGGGCCGGCCCATAATCATATTATTTCCTAAATAAAATTTACTCCTGGATCTATTTAAAACGGCGATCAAAATGTAATTATTCAAATGCAATATTATAATTCCCAAGATAATAAAGATACTAAGTCTCTAGCGGATGCACTCTGCACTTTGTCCGGGTCAAATGCAAATAAGGCATGTGAGAAAATTAATAACGTGTACATTATGATAGGGGAACTCCCGTACCCCGAAATATAGAATGCACATTTTAAGCATTCGAGGATACATTTAAATAATTATCCTGTATGAATTGAAAAGCCTGTAAGTAATACTACAAATGGGAGATCGCCAAATAACAAATTCTTTCTTATCATCATGGCAATATCACAATACTCGGATACTATCTTGTAGACGCTAAACTAACACTATTGTGGCTGTGTGGTTCTAATGATATGCCCGTTGTGGTGTACGTGCCTGCTTGCGACAGACCAGCACGCGTGTACCGGTGCAATATGGACTGATCGATTCCTAGCCATTGATCTTGTGGTTTAATACCGTGGCTTAACCAACGGAAGACGATTCATCCTGGCAGTCTATGGCGATAAATATACCCCAAGTAGCAAGCCATTATATACAGCCTCGAATGATTTGGTTTTGTGGTACATGTACATTTATTAAGACATGTTGCTACTAAAGTAATTTACACTAGGCCTATCCCAAAATGTACATTTTTGTTATGCAACAACGAATACAATGTTATTATTTATTAGACGGTTTGTGTTTATGTGGAATATAAACTGTGTGTTACCCATTGATGCAGTGTTGCTGTTATAGTTACCATAGTTATCTTTCTCCATGTACATTTGTAATACCAAAAATTCAATTTTGGTTCGGCAATGGTTGACGGGTCAAATAACCAGAAATAGATCATAAAGGACACTTGCATAATAGCTCGTATCTACCCTATACTATTTGTATAGTAATGTATTCTACTGTGTCTTTGCATTTGCCGTGCCCGTATCATTAAGGAGTATTGCTACAACGGCCATGCAGCATAGCAGGGTAAATATGCTTTGTTCCAGCCAATCCATAGTCCAATCGGGGCGTCGAGCCGTGCTATAAGAATGTCGATATTAGTACCGATATATCACCCGCAAGAGAATTGTATACATATTAACAGGCCACCACAACGGGTACATTGGCGCTATATCGGCCTGTTTATTTAGGCCTGCTTGCTGATGAAGATGCAGTACGCGGGATGTCACGAGGCAGGCGGGGATCTAATAGATACTTTTAGTGGAGAAAGCTTAGAGGAAGCAATAGAAGATAGGCCTATATTGACCCGAGTTTGGTCAGGAAGCCCCATTAGCTTTCTATTTGTTTTGCTTGGACCTTGATTTATTATCTATTCGATGTACACCGAGTGACAAAACACTTAATACCATTTGGAACGTAAATTGGCAAGAGTAAAGAAGTCAATGTCGCTGGTTTATAGAAAATATACACAAATGGTTACCTTATGAACATCAATAGGCTAACTTAATAGCTTTTGTGATTCAACCAGTATTTATCTTGTTGAAATTGTTCCCCTTGCGAATTGGGAGAAATTCGGTAACTTGTCTTGATGTCAATTTAGAACTGGAAGATTGTTGGTTTACACGCTGTTGTGTTTGTGGGCTTTCGGGTTGCCGCGCAAATGACATCCACTTTTCACCACAGTCATCATTGTACGCACGGCTATAGTGGTGCTAAAAATCACTCAGAAATATATATTTCTCATCAATAATCTGCTAAGATACTTTGGGAATATTATAATTGAAGAGTTTATTGAGTAAATACTACATTATTCTCAATTTCCCAAAAAATCTACTCTTACGTTGTTTTGGCCTGTACGGCGATAAGACAATAGCGACATGCGACTCATTTCTTTTGATCGGGCCACAAATGTCAATTATTACACGAAATCGGTAGAAAACGACACACATCTGCCATAATCAGCCTTTTCGAGTTCACGTCTTGAGAGTCCGCGAGAGCGTGCACCTATTTTTAATTAGATATTATTAGAACCAACTCTCGTTTATGTTTTTTTTCTCGAAATTCCCATTAAAGTTTAAGGACAGTAAATGCAGGATTTTGATTTGAAAAAAGGTCATTCCATATCCGGACATCATCCGAATTTCTGCGTACAAAACCTATTGCCACGACAGAAAAAAAACATCGCCAGGGACAAACTTAGTTATCCAACTTCCACAATGTTAGCGTCCTTTGGGAACCTACCTATGTATGCAAACAGTTCTACAAAAAGTGGCTGAACATATAATTGCGAGAGACAAAAATTATCATGTAAAAATATTTGAATTTTTTTACGCGAATATTGACGCAAATATTTGCGGCTTGTCAGGCAAATAGTGAAATTTGTCGTAAATATTGACGTTAATATTTACGATTTAAGGGGAAAGTTGTGAAATTTGTCGCGAGTATTCACGACTTGGGGGGTAAGTCGTGAAATGTGTCGGTAACACTGGCGTCAACATTCACGATTTACAATGTCCCTCCAGGGCCACCATAATTATGAGTCATATCTCGGACCACAAAAAGATTCATCGTCAGTTAATACTGCGTTGGCTTGTCAACAGGCAGCTATCGATATTTTGAGGGAAAGCACCTCAAGAATATAAACGAACAAAGCATGCTTTCGCTCCCTTGAAGCCAAATTGGTATAACGGATTGGTCTTTCTGGACCAAATCGGGGTTTCTTGCTATCATGCTCCTTCTACAAGGAATCCTTATCAATTCGAGCGATTCACAATACCTAGAAGCTGCCGTTGGAGGCGCAAATCCTACTATACCCGCAGTGCATCATGGGAAAAAGTCGGCATCGGTTTGAAAAACGGTATTCATTTTGCATGAACTCATCAGTTTTTACGTCTTTTTGGACGCGCACGATTCAAGTTCTAATTTGTTTCTGCAAATAACAATGTTTTAATCAACGACGCTTCCGGATACATTGATGTTTTTGTTGTAACTCGCGTGAACAATGAAGAATAGATATTTCACTACAGTATGATATACGGGAGAAGTCGACCGTAAAGTTTAAAAGTGGCTTTTTTGAGTCAAACGCTTGGTGGCGCACTGCATTGTGAATCGCCCGAATTGGTATACAGTTTGAGCTTTGAGTGGTGGAGGGAAGTGTGCTTGTCCTGTACAGGGTTTATATTATGTTCTTAATTCTTTTAAACAATCGTCCCGGAGAAAAGTGAGCTCTTCACCGTGCTTTTAACCCTAGTCGATTGCACCACAGGGCTGTTTAGGCCATAACACATATTACAAAAAACACTCACAGCAGCCTCTTCAGCGGTGATCGTTTCGGCGCCAAAATCGCTCTTGGAAAAGCCTCTGTTTCTAGTTATTTACTGACACAGAGATGCAGCAACCTCCAGGCAATGTTGCCTTGTGAGTGGCATGTCTTTGTTTTGGTAGCGTTTTACGACCTCACCTCGTAAAACGGCAACATCATCATCATGGGTACAAACCGAATACATGCATTTGGAGATTGAAGGATCATCGGACTCGAAAACTATATAGAGATGCTCGTGATGTTGATTAAGGTCGTTTTATTATTATTATTTATTCGGCATCCACCACATAAAAAACAACAGTACAAACAAAACAATTAACCAGTGGCACATGCCTGCACGGAGGTAAAACAAGTTTACCTAAAAACTATGACCCGAAGGCCTCCAACTCCAAGCGAAACTTCCAACTCTAACGCAGCCGAAGGCCTTCTTAGGGCCTGTTCGAATTGTTGGTTTCGTTTTCGTCTTTGGCTTAAGGCAATTGTAGAATCCCAACTGCTAGATCTCCTGCCACAATTTGATGCTTGTTGTGCTTCAGAAACATTCAACCGATTGACATGAACCTAAAAGTTATACTACTTTCATTTGCTTCTATTTCTGTTTGCTTCTTTAATGATTTAGTGATAGTGATTTTGAATTCAGAGGCGAAGCTGAAGCAAAAGACGAAGCAAAGGTTTTTAAAAGGCCCTTCTAATAAATAACAATAGCGCCTTTTCCATAAGGAATTCAAAGCGTTTTACAATTATTATCTCTATTCATCAAGAACGAGACAATTTCTTGAGATGCAGCCTGAGATCAGCGCATGTGGTCCCTACCTCCACAGGTACCCATTTATACTCCTGGGTGGAGACAGACAATTGTAGCAAAGTATAATGCCCAAGAACACAAGCACCATGCTCCTGTCAGTGATCGAAACCCATCAAGTCGAACGCTGTAACATTGGATCACAGCGTCCCAGCGCCAAACTGTACTAAATAATAAATTGATTGTGTCCACAACACAAGGACTTAAAATACATATATTTGTATTTAAATACGTTTTTCATAATCGGAAAAAGGTATCGTCACCGTTTTCAGAAACTGAAACTCGCGCACTCCCGGGTGTCAGTTCGTGAAACCACGTAATTAATAATTTCGGTTTCTTCAACGCGCACTTTGGACACCAATTTACAATATAAAATTTTCCTGTTCACGAATTGACACGAAAACAAGTGAATATAATTTGCGGGAAAACACTTCAAAATATACTCTATCCGTATAGTTTCGGGGCTACAGAAACATTTAAACTGACAACTTATAAATTCGTAGCCTTAAGTCAAGGCGCGTGGCTACTTGGACGCGTGACGCACCCCAGAAATGCTGGCGCGAAAAAGAAAAAAAAACCCAGCACGAGTGGCAAAGCCACTAGCGCATTTACCATCTCGTGAAGCTAAGCACTTATGCATGTTTTTGAGTAGCACGAATCATGTTATGCATTATATTTGAACAATCACGACGATCAACACATAGACTCTTCTATATTTTTTGGGTGGGTGCACATTGTAATAATAATTTCTTTATAAAGTTGACACATCGGTAACATGGGACAACTAAAACTGTTTGACAACCGGAATTTCCCCCGGTATTCAGAGCCTTGGTCTGATCCTGCATAAGTGAAACAAGCGAAGATATCACGACAACACTCGCAGCCGAATGACACCTATCAGTATATATACGCCGAGCCCTTGCTGCCTATATATTACGAAGTTGTGACACAGCGGAACTGTTGTTCGGGTTGTTGTTAAAGAGAATTCAAAGTTTTGAGTTTGCGTGAAGCAAAATCTAAGCTTATCTGGAAAACAAATGTTCATCGATATCGACGCCACTGCAAGTCGCCATCTTGGTTTAGTTAACATTTTTGTGAGCGCGTGACGTCATGTCGTATAAACAGCTATTAATAATGTCTACGTTTTTATTGGCCATTATTCACAACACTGCACACGTTAGCATGAGATTTGTTCTACCAAATAGGTAGATACATGTAAAGAAAAACATAAGCGCTCTTCACGAGATAGTAAAGGCGCTCGTGGCTTTACCACTCACGCTGTTTTTTTTGTTTTTTTTTGGCGCTAGCATTTGACTAAAGGCTGTTAAACTCGTGACATTAAATGTCAAACTAAAATACACGAAGTGTACACACAGTCATTGTGTGTCAGCTCGTGAAAATGAAAATACACGGTTCTGTGAAATGCGCGTGCGAAATGCGCGTGTGTGAAACTACACACACGTGCACCCGGTTCGTAAGTGAGACGTCACCTCAACTTAAACCACGCGTACTTGTCTTTATAATGACGACGAATGAATATATCATTGACACGGATCCATACATTGAACGGAAAACCGTAAGTTAACGCTTGTGTGCGTTTAGCCAATCATTGTTAAATTGTCCCCAAGTATTTACAACCCAGGCATAATTATAGCCCAAGTTTAGGGTTAAATTGACCCAATTTATAAGTAAATACAACCCAAGAAAAGCTTTACAGCCCAAGCTTTCTGGTTAAAATTGACTCGAAGTTATAAGCAAATACAACTCAAGCGTTGCTTCATAGCCCAAGCTCGAGGTTATACCTCGAGTTGTAAGTAAATATAACGCAAAGCAGCTTCACAACCCAAGCTTTGGGGTAAATATAACCCAATTTGTTAGTTGTTATACCTAAAATTAGCCTTTTATTAACCCAAGTCTTGGGTAAATTTTACCAAATTTTTTTAACACAAACAACTGGCACAACCAACATTTGGTTAGTTTTTAACCCTGTTTTCAGTGATATCATAGCGAGTTGCACAGATATAAAGCACAAGTACACACGCATGCACGTACACTCCATTCTAACGAATATACTCGAAGTAGACGCAGATACATCAATACTCACAGTGTTGTAAATACCTTCAATCGTAAACCCCCCTATTGTCCTATTTTGTTTGTACTTTACCTTTTTAGTAAGACATATATGTTAGTAAGACATATAATCTCAACAGTTAAAGTTTGTCAATTGTAGACTAAATTTATTGCCGTAAATAAACAAGTAGGCCTATGTACCAACATTATAACGCGCGTTGAGCATGCAGTCGAAAAAGCGCACCCCGCATACTAAATTCCTCGACGATGTTCGAGGACGAAATTATAGTTACAAAGAATTTGTATGTTATAGGTGTTAAAATAACCGGGAAAACCTACTTTAGCTGGATCAAACATAACTGAAAATAGCTATTTGCCGACAACACAAATTCGATATCAAGCTAAACATTCAGTTGATCCGACTGCCTGCCGTCGGTAATACGCGAGGTGTTTTTACGTCGAAATTCCATGCCACAATACAAGCCTGCCGGTAATACTATGGTAACAGTGTTTAAATTTGCCACGCTAACAAAAGTGATTATATTTTCCCTTGAAATAAAACACTTCAACGATACAAATTCTTGCAGGATATTAAAAAGAATATATGTCTGGATTTGACTAGCACGTACTTTCTAAACACCAACGCTTTTCTCTAACCACTGTACTATGCAAGCTGCTTCCAACGGCATTCTTATGTTGTGGTTCTTTTGTACCATATTAATACTGTTGTGCTTGTTGCGTATTACATTTATTTTTCAGTATTTACAGTGAAAAACTGCTGGGATGAAACATTTATTATTCAACCAAAGCACACAATGTGTCAATTTGTATTGACTATAATTTCACAAATAAACCACAAGGAAAACTGACTAGGTAAATTTGCATAAATGTCAAAGTGAACAAAGAAATCTTTGCTCCAAAGGTCGCAGGTTCAAGTCCCGCCTTGCCGATTTCTTTGTTGACTTAGTCATATTTGACAATAATTAATTTCCTTGTTGTTGTTTTTTAATGGTACCGTACTTACTTCTTCTTTGTTCTATTTTATTATTATTTTCCCGAAGCTAGAATTTCAAATTAGTGTGATAATAGTTGGCTGCGTCGCTTTCACTGATCTCTATTTTACTGTATATAGTATAGAGATCAGTGGTGGCATTAATAATAATAACCAAACCGACCATATGAGTTTCACCATATCCATGCCACAAGCACCTCATTGATGATTCAAGATCGAAGACTGTTACGGACGAAATCGAGCCGAAAATAGACCCGCGCACGGTACGGGCGGACCGATTCTCGGGTCAATATTTGTAAGTTCTTTTCAGTATGGTCTGTCGCCTCCGGTGACAGTCGAGCACTCGGTCTGAATACAAAATTAATATTACGATAGCCTTACGTAGTAAAAACACTTACTATGATATTGAACGACTAGATTTGTGTGTGTGGAGCAGAGGTTTTGCTCGCACTGTATCCAAGGCGTCGGTTAAAATTTATTTCATGAGAGTTTCTATTGTTAGACAAAATTTAACGCGTCCGCATCCGCGCGCATACGAGGCATGTACCATTTGGAATGTGATGGATAAATATTATTATGGTTGTGTACAAAATGCCGTACCTTTCTTACGTATGGTTTTGTAAAAGAGGTCGGCCGTCATCAGCAATCTTATACGTGTATAGGGACGTGGTTGTATGAATGAAAAGAGGATGTCGCGATGCCATAGTTCGGCTGTAAGACCGCCACCAAGAGTTTAATTACTTCAGCCGATTTGACTTGAAACCAGATAGAGGAAAATCGTAGTATGGTAGCATTTCCACCTGGGGCCCATAATTAGGGTTAGGGTTACGGGAAATACCTGGGCAATCTGTGTAACCCGTATTGGACCCATATGGGTTGTCCCGTGTGGAGTTTCCCATCATGCGGGTGTCATTATACGGGAAAACCTGGGAAAGCCCATGTGAGCAGAAAAATGGGTTGACCCATAAATTATGGGGGTCATATAGAAAAAACCTAGGCAAGCCCATGTGGGAAGAATACGTTCTTGCCCATATTATATGTCATCTTGGGGAAACGTGGGCAAGCCATGTGGGTAGAATACCTTAAATTACTTTATTAGGCGACTGCGTAGCTGTGGAGCGGACATCTCTTTGCTCTGTTCAAAGAAGAATAAAAATGCCAACACGACTTCTGAAAGTAAATTTACTGTGAGTCTGTAAGGCCCCAAAACATAACGATGACCCGATGACCAGATCGCAATTTTTTATAGAAAATCTGCTAGATTTAGCAAGAAAATCTGCTAAAATTGTCACCCTACCATGTGCTCTCAGTGTCACGTTTTCAATCAGTTGTCCCTGTGATAGACTATATCATTCTGTGCCAGTGCAAATTAGATAATACATTATTCATCTCTGCAGTCGGTTTCCAGGGATCTCTGAGTTCATTACGAAAATCTGGTAAGCTTCTCGAAGATGTACCATTAGTATGCAGCGCGGTCTAATTCATGTTTCAGCGCGGACTAATGTACTATTATAAATCGTCAAGCGTCGCCATCCAATCGACCATAAACGTATAATGCAATAAAGGACACTAGTCGATTCTCCTAGCTGTCGTTTCGCGCCAATTTATCTGCCAAAATGAGTTACCTTCACTTGTTCATGTGCGCATTTTGACAGGAAATAAAATAAAGTAGTAAATGTGAGATGGGCAAGAGTTGCGTCTGGTTTATGCATGAAGAACAATTAATTTAAACGCGTGACAACTTCTTCAAAGGTAAACATACACACCCCAGTTGCGGGGTTTTTTTTTGCTGTAATTTTCAGAAATAGATAAATTTGGGAGTTACTATTTATAGCAAATATTGTTGCAATGGCAGTTTCTAAGTTGTATGTTCATATAGGTGCTGAAAAAAAGGAAGAAATGCTATTCTTGTAGTCTGTTTCATTTACCCTACTTCAAACGAATCGAAGCGATTTGTTTAGACATATGGGAATTGTCAGATCAGGGGAATTGCTAGGTCAGAGCACCAGATTAGCGGGCTTGCGCATGTTCACGGATGTATAACCAATTGAAAACAAATTGCAGACAGCACATCGGGCGCCATTATTTAACAGGATACTTAAGACTATACTATTCACTCACAGTCAAGTAATCTTTTTCATAATAATTTAGTAATTTTGTTTTTGATGTTAGCAAAATATTATCGAGGCGGCTTATCTTCCCTCAAAAAACTAAATTAAAAAGTTCCAACTTCCAACGCATAAAACCGTCATTTAATTAAACAAGTTCACGGAAGTTAACCTCAATGGTCGGGAAATGTTTGTGCAATGTTAATTTAAACCAATAAGTGAAGGCGGGTGCCATTTTGATAATTAAGTAGTCCCTTGTCTCCATGACAACTCACTTCAGGCATGTAATCCCGTTGTTGTGGCGCTATTCAGGGTGCAGACGGTGCAAACCACGCCTGGGGCAAATCAGATACTCTCGACTTCTCTGAACACGCCCAAGACCTCGTTAAAATTGGGCCAGGCCGCCCGCTTGTTATAACTGATCCAATCGCCTGGAGCCGGGGCGGAAGTTCAGCCTGGAATGGAATTATCCGCGCAGCATTTTTGTGCTGGTAATTAGAATATTAATTTAATTGTCTGCTGGTGTAGGTCTGTAAACACAAGGCCGGTCACCATTTTGGCGGACGGGCTTATCCACTACTGTATACCTTCAATAATGGAATCCAAATGTCACGTTCACCGAGTTTAGTTCACCCAATAGTATTTTGTATTGCTTTTTAGATACCTAAAACTAAAAAATCGAATATTTTGAGCTATCAATAGCAACAAGGATAACGAATTTAAGGGTAATCATATAACATTATACATCTTCCAATCCGAACTCTGTTTATAAAACGCCAAGCACATCCATTATAAATTCGTTTGCGTTAATTATGCTATATCACCTCTTTAACACCTTGAGCATGTGAGCGTACTGAGTGGATATGTTTTGTTTAAAGGTAGTATACACCATTTGCAGATATCGAAAATATTTACTTCCGAATTATTAAGAAATATCTTACTCATTTGAAAGTAAATAATGATTCTAGGCATTCAGCAAAATAATTGCGCTAGATAGCCTGTAATTATTCCGAAAAGTAGAATTTTATAAAGAAAAATTCTAGGTATCCATGATTGTAAAACTTCGGACAGGTCAGTTAAACGATATTTACTCTAAAATACAACCCCCCAAATCTACTTATTCATGATAATTCGAGCAATTACCAATGGTGTATCCTACCTTTAAGCTTCAACCTTTTTACCTGGCAGTTTTTAGGGCAGTTTTCCTAATCTTTACGACAGTTAGACTGGGGTTTTAGACCTGCTTTGTCCTGTTTTAACCTGTTAGTGTTCAATGGCATTCTGGTATTATAATAGTTATTAGCGCTTTCTAAAATCATTCAGATACCTTGTTAAATATTTGGGAGAATGATGTCTTTTCATGAGAAATAATAATTCAGAATTTGTACTTTCATTGGCCTTTGTGATTAATTCGATAAAAAGTCACATTACATATTTTATTAGGAAATAATGCATATAAAACCCCAAACTCCAATGAACTTTAAAATTAGAAAAGGGAAATAACTTCGACGTTTTCTGGGACACCAAACAAAACTCTTAATTAACGTTAGACTCTTTTCTTTTCTTTTTGCTTTTGTGTACGTGTGCAATGGACCGATCCGGATTTGACCATAAGCCCCGCCCACCTTAGCAACGGCATGGCGACGCTATTACCTCGGTCAAGTTGCACACACGCACTGAAGTGTGTAAAGGCCTTCGATCGTGGACGGGGTATTGTCCGACCGTCTTCCCTCTTTTGTTTATACTCTAACGTTTTTTGATGATCGCCATAGGATTTGTACACGGGAAAAGATCGTGGACGTTGTGTCAATCGTGGACCCATTGTTTGACTCCCAATTCTTTTGTCCGACGACCACGATTGCCGGTCAATACAAACGTACACACACACACACGTGTAGGCTAGGCGTAGAACACGTACAACGGAAATGTAGATTTAAACCAGTTTAGGCGAGGACAAAATTACTATCAGTAAGCTAGCGGGCGAACTAAAAGGATGACCATTATTTTAAGGAACGGTATGAACAGTACATGGAGGATGGTTAAGTTGCAGTTGGGGGAAATGAAGCATGCATGCGTGTCAATTTGTATGGACGGTGTTGCTTGGTAAGTCACAGTACCGGTACTGGAATAAATCGCGTATTTTGTCACAACAGGATTAAACCATAGCCTAATTAATAGACTGCTATACATGTAGATTATTACTATTAACTCTACATAGGCCCCTATCCTACCTTAGACTGCACTGTCCTTGACCTTGTTTATCTTAAGTTCTTGACATTCCCGCCGTTCACGTCACACGAGTTCAACGGTAATTCTCATTTTCGAGGTTTGTTTTGGTATTTAACGGGGAAAAAATGATGTCGTAATCCGAGTACCAGCGTGTTATTTACATATTTCATGACCATTTCATGCATATTTTTGACAATTTTTTAAACTCCATACAGCCGTATTTTGATTGACAAATACGGTGCTTTTTCGTACCGAAGCCATTTGTTTGTGTACACGTTTGTAACCACATGTGATAGTTTGACCATAGAGAAAGGAACCGAGCTAATGGCGGACCACGCCTGTAGCAACCGTTGGTAAGTTACCTGAACAAAACTCGTAATCTTATTGGTCAATGCGCGCGTAGTGATTGACAGGCCGGATCGGTCCATTGTTAAATATCCTTGTACTTATGTATCTTGCACTTTGCGCTGTGTAATAGAACTACAATGGATAGGAAAGCATCTCCATGATTTGAAGGTGACTTGAGAAATGGATGTAACACTGTGACACTGACCATCCCAAAAAGTCAACGGATCTGTTGGGGGAGGAGGGGGGGGGGGGGGGGGGGGGGTCTGGCCCTCTTCCCTTTCAGCAAAATATACTACCAAAATTGGGCAAACGAATTGGCTGAGAAATCTTAAATTTATTCTCAAACTGCCTTAATGCAGATCGAAGCATTGTCAGCGGCTGTTTTGTGTACTTGTGCCGTAACCCAAACCCCAGCTTTTTCTCCAAATCGGCTTCGTTCATGCAGTTTGGCAAATGTGATAGAGCCACTTTACGGAGCAGCTGGGGTTCGAAAGTAATGAAAAGCAGCCATTTGCATTTTCGCTCTGTGGCGGGTGAAACTGGCACTTGGCAGAGTTGGAACGTTTAATCCCCCTATAGACCCACCACTACTTCAGTATTTGATAAAAAGCACTGGAGAGAATTTGCCTTAGTTGCCTTAAGAGTTTATAATAACCACAATAACATACACATTTCACTTGAAATTGTCCCTATATGAACGCTATATCGGCACTGCATCCACTGAGTATGCAGTACAATGCCTGCAATACAATGTATCTGCGTATAGAACCACAACTAAACGGAAAGTGAAAATTATGTTACATTATTTTACTTGAAATTGTGCCCACTTACATGTATTACTATTGAAACCATATGCAAGAAAAAACAATGCGGGTTGCATAAATAGGAATTGTTTCCACGAAGGTGTGTATTTAGGCGCTGTCGCCTATACATGAAGGGTGTACATACAGCGTTAACTGTGCAACTACGCACGTGTACGACGATCGACGGCCGTTTTGTGTACTTCTCACTTATAATAAAAAACAGATAGGCCTACTTGCAATTTTGCTCGGGAGTTTTTTCCGGGTGGGAAACGCGACATTACGAAAGTCCTCGACCTGCCCACGACCGATTCCACATTTCCCCCGATTTCTCTGCACAGGTTTGGCGATGCGGGAGCTTATGTCATGGGAGCATTTGTGGTTGAACAAACCTTTTTGTCAATTAAAGGGTGTTTCGTGTACGATTCAGTCGCACCGGCACCGCATCACCACGGACAAAGTATAGCCCTGGAAAATACACCCCCTCTATCGTCAACACTGACCATGCGCAGCGAGGCCGAACCGAACGTGTGCAGCAGAAGGGCAGAGCCACACAACAGCAATTACATGTAGAAAATGCACGCGGCGAAAAATCAAAACAAAATCGCATTTGTTGCTAGGCGGGCGAAAATGGCGACGATACTCAAGTACTCAGCCTGCCCATAACCGATTCCACATGTCTTCGGATTTTTTAGTAAAGGTTTAGCGCCGCAGGAGCCGATGCAGCGGGAGCCTATATAAATGGGAAAATGGGTAGGGGCGTAGCTCTTTATTTTCCTTGTGACCTCAACTTTAACATTAGACAGGATCTTCCTTATTCTGAGAATGTTTTAGAATCCCTTTTTGTCAAAATGTCTTTTTCCAAAACTAAGGATATTATTACAGGCGTCTTACATAAACCTCCAAGTGTCAATCAAATTGATTTGTTACCACCTTTTGTTTTGGTTAATGAATACTTCTAACAAAAAAATCAAAGATTCTGGGGATTTTTTAAAAATTAATTTACTAATTAATACAGTGCCTAGCATACGGGCCTTTATTGATTGTATCCCTTCTTATTTTTTTTTACCATTAATTGATACGTTCACTAGAATAACTGATTCTTCAGCCACATTTAATAATTTATAGTGTTTTCACAGATGTGCTGCCAAATCCTAATTCAGGCACAATTTTGTCTGATATTTCAGATCATTTTCAATTTTTTATGATAATTTCCTCCCATAAATCTGATAGATACTCCCTCCAATCTTGTACATTATGTTCGTACCCGCAATTTTACCTAATATCTAGAGGCTTAAACAAACATCTGTACACAGTCGACTGGTCTAACATTACTACCTGTGATAATCCTGATAAAACATTTGATTGATTTATTGACAATTTCCATAACAAAATTAAAACAAACAAACATTGAAATCTGACAAATATGCATCAAACTCAAATTCTAACCCTACTGCCCCGTGAATAACTAAACTTCTTGAATTCATTAATACAAAAATTAAAAAAAACATATGGTTATTATATATTGCTAATCGAATTAACACAAGACAACTTAAATATATTAATTATAAGAATATTTTGACTTATCTTTTACGACATTCTAACAAGATTATGTTTGTCAATTTAAGCAGGAAATAAATAACATCCATAACACGTGGAAGGTCATAAACTCAGTACTTAATAATAAATTGTCTTCTTAACCTATTAGTAGTATCCTGCACGATGGCGTTAATTATTTATTATGATTAATTAATGATCGTAATTATATAACAAATTGTTTTAATGGCTATTTTGTAAATTTAGGCCCTAATCTTGCTAAACGTAACGTATTCCGAGAACATATGATTCATTTGTTGATTTTCTCAATGATCCGAATCCAAAGTCTTTGGGTTTTTTTCAACCAAAAACTTGTTTAAACATGTTTAAATGTAATAACTAATATTTTAACCGATTGTAAATACAGATTTAGAAGTAAACATTCTACTACACATGCAAAACTTGATTATGTAGATGAAGTAACAAACGCAATGGATAACTCTAAACACACTACTGGGGATATTCCTCGATCTTTCAAAAGCTTTTGATACCATTGATCCTGATATTTTACTTTATAACTAAGCTTTCTTATTGTGGCGTTCGGACAGTAGCCCTAATGTGGTTCAGAGATACATTTTAGACAGACAACAGTATGTTTCTATAGGTGGTTCAATTTGTACTCGTATGACCCTAAAATGTGGCGTTCCACATCTTGGGTTAATTGCTTTTTATGATTTATATTAATGACTTTGTTAAATCATCTGATGTATTTTAATTTATTTTATTTGCTGATGACTCTAATTTATTAATTTCTGAGAGCAATTTGACTACTCTCACTGACACAGTTAATCATGAGTTAAAATCTATTTGTAATTGGTTTGCAGTTAATATAACAAATAATTATGTTATTTAGTAAAACTCCCTTCTAACATATTAATTTATGGCATGATCATAGAAAAAACAGATTGTCTTAAATTTCTAGGATTATTCATAGATTATAAATTAACATGGAGTAATCACATTATATTATTTATCCTAAACTATTGCTAGAAACATAGGCGTTATTCTAGCCTGGGGGGGCATGTTACCTCAGTACTCTTAACAGGCTTATCCTTTTACAAAAACGGGCTCTTCGAATTTATTGTTAATATTTCTGATTTCAACGCTCATACTGACCCTCGTATTGACCTATTTACACTCGCCAATTCTCAAATTGTCATCTTCCATTGACTCATCTTTATAACAAAATACCTATTAAATACGAGGGACCCAGGCTGTGGAATCATCAATTTCGAGGTTCCCTATGGTACACATCTTATATAACTAGTACGCTGGCGTTTAATAAACCGTATACGTATATTGTCCATTTCTAGTGTTTTGTGTGTGTTATATTGTAAAAAAAAATTTTAACTTGTATATAAGGGGCCTACGATTGATTAAAAGGTTTGCTTCTTAGTGGGCCTCTCTACAGTTTCACTATAATTATTAAGTACTTGTTTTTATAATCACCATAATTAATGTGTGACGCTGGGGAAGTACAATAAACAATTAATCAGTGTACAGTTTTATTGACAGCAAAACACAAACAAGAACCCACAAATTTCAAATAACCAAATAAGAAACGTAGATTTCAAACACCACTTTTAAGCCTTTTCACGAATAAACGATAACGTGCAGTGACGCAAATATCGAAATCGGACAATTTAAATTGAAAAGGAATTGAACTTGCCGGTCATTTTTGTTTTCCTATTTTTCTTCAGTGCGAAAGACCCGGAAATCATCATAGGCATGTTCTGGTCAAATTAAAGTGTCATTATAGGGGCAACAAATACAACATAAAAACAATTGTTTCCCTCCCATGCGCATGAGGTAGAAGGACGGTTTTAGCAGGCTGTGAATATGGACCATTGCGCATGCGGAATAGTGTTGGAATAGTGATCGCCGATCATGTGAGAAGGTTAATCCAATCATAGAGAAAGGATCCAATAATGTTGCCTCTCATCTCCACGCGCATAACCTCCTTTCCCCTATGGTTAAACACTACCATGACCACTGTATCACCATCAGTGCATGCGAATAAAATGTATTGTATTAGGTTCTCTGTCAGTTGGCAGAGACTAAAATGCAGTGCATACAACTACAAAACATAGAGCGCCCGCAGTGTTATGATAATGAGAAGATAAATAAAGTTCTGATCTACATAATATATACATTACATTTCCTATCTTTAGCAAACAGTTTATAAAACAGCAAGGTGTTTTGAATGAAACTACATGCGATTGTGGTTGGCAACGTCACCTGGGTTTGACTCCCACCCAGGCCAATAATGTGGATTGAGCTTTGCCTATATATTAATTCGATGAGTTTTTCCTGGCGAATCAATAATTTTCTACCCCAGAAACTGAACAATTGAATTGTTTTCTGTTTTTTTGTTTTGCCTTCGAGATACAGTACGATATGCATAATGCAATGGACCCCGGACAGCCACTCATTACAAGAATCACAATGAAACACGAACTCGGGTTCAGCCCTGGGCCCAACGCACATCTCATTATAGAAATTGCAAAATTATGGAAATAGTGTGCTTGATGAAGCAAACGAACGGGGGTCGTGCAGTAACGGTGATTTTCCACTCCAGGTTCTAACATCGTCATGGAAACGCGAAAAGACAACCGGAATGTTGACTGACTCACGCGCCAGTCACGATGCAGTTTCGACCTCGTTTATTGAAATAAGCAACGAGTGTCCACGCGGCCGGCCCACGAGCGTCCTATATTGACATAATCATGCACGGATTATGCCTTTGTTTAGTTGACAGTTACACTGTAAATAACTTTACAGTTTTGCACATACAATATTTAATATCAAATATGAATCAC
The DNA here is from genome assembly GCA_037893245.1 of Crossaster papposus. Lineage (NCBI taxonomy): Eukaryota > Metazoa > Echinodermata > Asteroidea > Velatida > Solasteridae > Crossaster > Crossaster papposus. The sequence continues at coordinate 1,933,816 of JBAIAA010000258.1, read as the reverse complement.
CTAATAAATCCATTATTGAAAATTACAGCAAAAGATACCTTTAAAACATCATCATTAACATTATCGCCACCACTGGAAACACAAATCAAAAGACTATACCGGACGTTCCTAGCCCAAAATATCCATTTACCTTCATAAATGTGAACTCATCGGCGTTCGCTTTTTAAACATGCACAGGGATTTTAAGTGTTGGAACTTAGCCCAAGCAACAATACACTATCAAATGACATACAAACACCCACCTGTTAATATGGACAACTTCTTGATCGCTGGAAATGGATTGTTCCCGGAAGTGTCCAGAATGTCCAGTTGGTACACGTGCCCTTTGATTTTGTAGATTTTCCTATGGAAGTCCTCGATGGTGGGCGTATACTGGTCGTCGAATTTGCCGTTTAGGAATCGGCTGACGATGGCCGTCTTGCCCACTTTAGGCGAGCCGACCACCACGAGGCGGTAGCAGTTCTCCTGTCGGGCCGAGACCTCCGAGTCCGGGGTGGAAGCCTTGGACGCCATTGCCATGGCGTTGGCTGGCATTTGGTGCGCCCCTCCGCAAAGGTTGGGGGGGGGGGGGGGGGGGGGTGTTCTAGACAAGTAAGAAAATCGGAAATGACTTCGGAGTCTCACCTGCCAAAACTCGGTTGACTGTTTCTGTATCTGCGATAGCTCTATATAAACAAGAGTTGATAACGTATGCGGAGCACACCGACCCGACAACGATCTGAAATTGATCCACGAATGGCCTGCAATCAAGACGGCGTCTACTGGTGCAGATTAACAACACGCAGGGTACGTTTGGCCGGAGGAACAACAGGCTTCTGGTGATGAGAATGTGATTCAGACACGAAGATGCCTCACCGAAAACGCTCGGGTAAAGCTTCCGATGACAAACAACAGAAGACAGGTACCAACGAGGTGTGGATATTGTCAAACAAATTGACTTGCAGACCAAACTCGCCGAAAAAAGGTACACAAAAGCCAAACAACAGTGGCAGATAACTGGACGGCTTAATTTTTTGTAATAAATTTAATCTTCAAAAGGCAACGGTTCTCTCCTAGCCAGAATGAATAAAGAAAAAAAGATGACAGCAGTTTGTAATATGATCGTACTTCGGTATCTTGTCAATTAGCCACACTCAGGCAGAGAAACGATGCGCCGTCAGCAGAGAAAAATAATGATGTATGCAGAGCCGAACTACGGCTTTCAAAGGGAACAACAAATTATTCTCCAGCTAGCGTCGGTGACTCACCGTGCACGCGCGACTGTTTCAGAATACCTGCCAGCAGTAACATGATCATGTGTGTTAGCGAATACACATGCAGCTAGCTCTGCGTGCTTCTCCAATCACTGGTCCGCGGGAGATATTACTTTGGTCCCCTCAATCAACGAGGGCGCGCTTGCCCCTAATAGCAATCCACGTCGGCGTCACCGGTTTGTTTGCATGCGATACGTATACAGACTGTAGATTTTCAATTACCCTCTCCGGCGCTATTTCGCATATAACGCTTTTTATATTCCGCGTAAGCTGTAAACTGCCAAGAAAGAAGAGGGTTTTTAGCTCTTCTCCGCAGAATCAGCGGATCATGATTTTTACCGAGAACTCTGAGTGTTTTAAGGTTCTCGTAACAACACACCAAAAACATGGAGGAATAAAAAGGCTTATTCCTCCATGCCAAAACTGAGCGCAGAAATTAAAGGGGCAAACTCGGCCAATCTTGCCAGCTTATCCAAAATCATTCTTGCTTTGACGTTAACGAACTTTCAATGATCATTGACCTCTTGAAGGCCATGATAGGTGAGATATGAAATTCTCTACTGATGACAATTCTTCTCATAGCATTGGCACTTAATAATATTTAGTCTTGGGTCAAGAAAAATAGAGTATACAAAGGCCATTTACCAGTGAGGGTTACCATAAGTCAAAAATAAAATTGTCCCGTGCACGTACGGTCATTATTTCCATTGTATGTAGACCTAAAACGTAGACTGGGGTCATAGGAAGGGGATGTTTTGAAGAATAATTGTTATAAATAGAGTATATAAAGGTCATTGACCTCTCAAAGGTAGCGAAGGTCAAATCATTAAATGCTCCAATTTCTGAAAATTGTATTAATGGCATGAAGAACCATCGTGCGAGGTTTCCTGCTTTTATCACAAAGTGCACAATTCTGGGAAATATTCGGGCTATATACCGCCCAATAGAGTAGGAGCTCAGAACATGTATTCATGCGAAAAGCGCCGGAACACCTCTACACCTGGACGTACCATTGTCCATATTCTGCTGTGCTAACGCTTGAAGTCGGCGCGAACTGGAAGTGCAACATGGCGGACCCAAGCCTCACTTCTGTGAGCCAATGAAATGTCCAGGTGTAGAAGTCAGTGGATTTACTCTATACATTTTGTATTTATAAATATTACGTCATACGTACCGTACCCACTGAACCTTACACCTGGACATTTCATTGGCTCACAGAGTGACGTCGTGGGTCCGCCATGTTGCACTTCCAGTTCGCGCCGACTTCAAGTGTGAAACAATGATGATCTGTCCATGTGTAGAGGTCAGTGGTCTGATGGGGACATCACAAAAATGCATTGATGCTGGGTATATGGCACTGCCTAACCTCAGAAAAGACGTAAGCGCCACCAATACTAGTCTTGTTTGCAAGACGACCTAATCGCGGTATGCAGTAATAACGTTTACGGCGGCGTTGCGGTGAAAAAAATCGTGCAAAACCGGGAGCATTCCTTGTAGCAACTGGAACATCCAGGTTTTGGTTCAGACCAAAACTCTCGGAAGGAAAATGTCGGCAGTGCCACGGAAATCTAGACCGCAACGCTTCCTCAACGCCTCTTCAACGCTTCCGCAACTGCCGTTATACCCCAGTCACAATTGGCTTGCGATGGGTTTGCGATTAGTTTGCGGCGGATTTCTAGGCATTTTCGGCCGGGGCCCCACGGGACTCCTTGCGGCTGCCGGGTCATTTTTTGGCATCGGGCGGGCATCGAGTTACTTTTAACTCGGACTTAAAACCTGGTGCGGCGTTTCGCATCGCAAACTGATCGCCAATACATCGGTCGATGCCTAGCCGATGTCCGGCAGGGCATCGCTCACGTCGGGCGGGCGCCGAGCAAAATTTTGGACAACCCAGACAATCAATATATCGGCCAGGCGCCGCCCACACGCCGGCCGGGTTCCGCCAGGCGTCCGGCCGACTTGGCGGTGCCTGGCCGGAAATCGGCCGGGGGCCGGACGGCGCCCTGCCGGCGCCCAGCCTGAAATCGGTCATGCATCGGCCGGGGCTCGCAGGGTAAACAAAGCGGCTCATCTACATCTACATCTACACACAGTTTATCACACAAGTTTCATAGTGCAAGTACTACATCTCTTCTTCAGCCACCAATGCAACAAGAACCCGGTTGTAGCGGTATAGCGTGCAAACGCCAATCTCTCCCTCAACCGGGCGACCTACACGCGCTGTGCAGGTGCCCGCAAGCGTTGTGGAGGTATCAACGGCATTTTCTTATTTAAAGAAGGTCATGGCCCTGTCACACCAGAACGTTTTAGGCCAACGCGTGAGTAACGCGTTAAAAATAGTTGATACGCTGACAAACGCTGAACTTCCACAGAAAAAGTCAAGTGGAACCGTGATTTCAGCGTGTCCATAACGCGTTGATAACGGGTTCATAGCGTTCACCAGCGCGTAAATAACGCGTTAGTAACGCGCTCGACGACTGATGAACGACTGCCCAGCGCGTGAGTAGCGCGGTCCAACGCGCGCCAGCGTACGGCAACGACCACATGATTAGTTGTACAAAAAGATGACGCGCTACTACAGTAATGGCCCTGTCACATCAGAACGTTTTAGGCCAACGTGTTGGAATTTCGGCAACACGCGGGTAAACGTTGACCAACGCTAGGCCAGCGTTCGCAACGCGCTGAGCGCGTTACCCACACGCTGGAACACGCTGTCACACTTTCTGTGAAAGTTCAGCAATTGCCAGCGTATCAACTATTTTTAACGCGCTACTCACGCGTTGGCCTAAAATGTTCTGGTGTGACAGGGCCATCAGAGGAGAGCTTCTGCCGCCGGCCGTTGATCGCTGGCCACTCGACAGGCACACTACAGATGCCCGTCCGGCCGCCGTACGACCTGTAAGAATTGGTTGGCACCCTGCCGGATACCGCAGGGGTATCGCAAGGACATAAGCAGGGCACCGGACGAGTGCCTGCCGGACACCGGCCGATAAACGGGACAATAATACGACCCCATTTCCAAGAAAGTCGGCCGATCGCCGGCCGATCGGCGACCCCTCGGGCCTCGTCATGGCAGCGTACAGGGCACTTTTAATTGTGACTGTGACCGCCATATCGCACGATCTTTCGCCGACCTCTACACGCCGGCCGATGCCTAGAAATCGCACACGCCGCCCGGGCTCCGCTTTAATTGTGACTGGGGTATAACACCACCGTAAGACTCCGTAAGGTCATCTTAACCATCCGCAAGGATTCGTAACGATTCTCCCTCTCCCGGTACACTACGGCTGCGTCGCGATTCCTGAAAGAAGCTCAAGGTCACTTTTGTTTCCTTACGTTTCCCTTACGAGTCTCCACGGAAGCGTTGCGGTGTGTTAGGTATTAACACAAATGTACAGTGATTTCCTTACGGAAGCTCAACGGATACACTGCGGTTCATTGCGAATACACTGCGGTTCCTTACGTTTCCCTGTGATCTCTTACGGCGGCGTTGCGGTGCCACAATGGTCCTTGTGATCCGTTACGATACCTTACGGCGCCGTTACAGTGGCTTTGCGGTGCCTGCAGCGGACCTATACAAACCCTGTGAATCCAGAAACGACATTCCGATCGCTGCTTTTGACGAGTCAACCGCAAGCAAACGTAGATGCACCGTATCTACGCCGTGTTTATCCGCAACGAAGCCGTAGCATCCCGTACTAAACCGCCACTAGGTCGTCTAGGTCGTCTTGTAAACAAGACTACACCAATACCGACAAACCCGTTTTGACAATACCCCGAAAACTATACATGGTAATATTTCTCCCTGCCATAACCGATATCATCAATCAGTCTCTACACACAGAAATCTTCCCTGCATTTTTCAAGTCTGCACTGATTGTCCCGACTCTCAAGAAGCCAAACCTCGACCCAGACTGCCTGAGACATTGTCGCCCAATCTTAAACCTTCCCTTCGTCAGCAAGGTGTTGGAAGGTGTTGGAACGTGTCGTGAGCCAGCAACTACAAAATCATCTTCATTAAAACCTCTCTTCTGGCATCAAGGCAATCTGCTTACATGCCTTCTTACAGTGTGGAGACAGCATTGATGAGGGTCCAGAACGACCTGCTCCAATTTCTTGACGATGGAAACGAGGGAATCCTGGTGCTGTTAGACCTCAGTTCTGCATTTTATACTTTGGACCACTGTATGCTCATGCATAGACTGAAAGCAACCTTTGGTGTCTCAGGTGTTCCTGCCAACTGGTTTGCATCTTACCTGCATAACAGAAAACAACGAGTGATTGTGGAAGGTGAAATGTCAGGAGCAGGTCCTGTTTAATGGTGAGTTCCACAAGGATCTGTTATTGGTCCGTTGCTGTTCATATGCTATACAACTCCTCTCCAAGAAATCATCAAAGGCCATGGAGTTTCGTGTTTGATGTACGCGGATGACCTACAACTCTATGTGACAGTAAAGCCTGGATAGCGACACCAAGCTATAGAAAACCTTGAGGCTTGTCTTCTTGGCATACGGTGTTGGATGAAGACAAATCAGCTCGTTCTGAACGATAGCAAGACAGATATTCTGCATGTCACCTTACACAGGAAACGAGTACAATATATACCGCCTGTTAATGTTGGTGAAACTCATGTCCCGTGTACCGGTGCAGTGAGAGATCTTGGAGTCACTCTAGACAGTCATCTATCTCTACGCCAGCATATTAACACAATATGTCGCAACGCCTTGTTTGCATTTCATAGAATTGGCAAAATAAGCAGACAACATACATTTTGCCCACTCATTTGTTAGCTCCCTACTGGATAATTGTAACTCTCTCATATTTTACACTCCCCCAAAAGACATAGCTAAACTTCAACGAATCCAGAATTCTGCAGCCCGTCTAGTATCACGATCAAAGAAGCGTCATCACATTACTCCTGTTCTCAAAGAATTACACTGGCTACCGATCTCTTTTATAATACAATTCAAACTCCTCATCACAACGTTCAAAGCAATTCATGGAACATGCCCCAGCTACCTGGCTGACCTCTTCACCCCGTATGTACCCGTCCGATTGTCCAGACTCTCAAGAAGCCAAATCTCGACCCAGACTGCCTAAGACGTTATCGCCCAGTAATCAATTGTGGCGCAAGAGGGCGTAATTGCGCCAATGCGTAAGGTTTCGTGAAATCGGCTGCTAGGTCATGAATAGCGATGCTCTAACGGGTACCATGGTACTCTAACTAAAAGCCTGGTAGTGGCCACTACCAGGCTTTTCAGAACATGCGCTTAATTAAAGGTAGAATACACCATTGGTAATTGCTTGAATTATCAGGAATGGGTGGGTTTGGTGAGTTGTATTTTATAGTAAATATCGTTTAACTGACCTGTCCGAAGTTTTAAAATCATGGATGTCAATGAAAAAGCAATGACAAGTTTTTTTTAACCGGTGTCGGGCAGTTGTTCTTGTTCTTTTCGCGATTGCCGTCCGGCAATTGCCATTTAAAAAAAAAAGAATTCAATTGTTCAGAACAATTACAGGATATCTAGCGCAATCGTTTAGCTGGATGCCTATAGAATCATTACATACTTTCAAATGAGTAAGATATTATTCAATAATTTGGAAGTAAATCTTGTTGGTATCTGCTTTGGTGTATCCTACCTTTAACAATCTGGAAATTAGACCTTCCAAATGATTTTGTTTAACATGTTGAGGAGATATACTTGACCAGGGTTATGAAGGTCAATGATTACCCACAGGCCGTACGGTGTACACATTTTTCTTTTCATCCCGTTTCGACACCGTGGGTCTAAGAGAACTCTTTGGTTTTGGATATAGTTTTGTCTGGAGATTATGATTAAAAACAGTTCTCCACAAAAACGCCTGTCGAATTTGAGTAATTATCGACCAAAATCGGCACTAAATGATCAACAGCGACGGGGCATTTAACATGGTGGCATCACGCTAGCGTGTCACATCTATACTATAAAAGATGTTAAATTGTCCCTTGGCGCCGCCATCTTGGAACACAGGGCCGCGCCATCTTGGCGCGTGGTTGGCGCCATGTTGGCTTTTGGTCGGGCGACTCGTCGCCGCGCGTGTGTGCCGCCGGCGTCGGTGCGGCGGGGTGCCGGATCGTTCGCGACGGGGAATCCCCCGGGGAATAAGATTTAAAAAAAAATCGTATTCGTCCGAAGTGAGATTTAAAAGAAACGGACGTTACCGATAAACGCGTAATCGCTTTTCGATTGCCTGTCGATGTCTGTGGGCCTTTTTGCGTGAACTATTGCGTTATTTTTGCATTGTCCTTGCCCGGAGTTCGGGCCGAAGCCTTCCCGAAATCGTACTACCGTAACTCGGTTACCAAATTGTTGGCTGTTTGCGATTAAGCGGCGGCTACATACGTTACACGAAGCCTTCGCAAATTAATTGTATCCGCCTTGCTCGCGCGGTGGCCGAGTTGGTGCCGAGTTTGTTGTTCGCGATTGGGCGGCCCATCCCGTGTTATTTGAGCTGGTGCCCTGATTTATACTTTCTGTTTTTAAATGGTTTATTCCTTATAGAAAAAACCTACAACACAGATATATACATATATTTACAATACATCATTTCTCGCACCTCTTAGAAAGGAAGAAATTATAAATATAATTTCTATACAAATTTACAAAACAAAAAACAAAATATTCATACTTTAAAAACCGTCACCAAATACAAATCAATTGATATAGCAGAACAAATTCTCAATGAAATAAAACCAGAAAAATACCGATAAACTGTTAAGCAGTGATGTTTGAGGAATCAGGGCCCGACACGAATCCGGAGATATTTTTTGAGGCGACACAACAACTCGGAACTAGTAATCTTTTTGTGTTCATATTTCGCCATGTTTCTATGAAACCAAATAGTTCGACGAAAAGTACTTAAATGTTGTGCCGTCTCAACCTCTATTTTCCTTGTATTGGTGTTCGGAAACAAGGAAAATATTAAGGTGTCCGCGTCGGGAGGGTACGCGCTGGCCTTGTTTAACCCGCCCAAGTATTGACCGAGCCATCGGCCCACCGGCTGGACCACACTGCACTCGACAAAAACGTGATTAACCGTTTCCTTTCGAGCGCAGTGCGGGCATAATCCGCGATCTTTCGAATGCTTTCTTAAACGGTTACCGGTGGGCAACACGTTGTGCACTATCTTAAAGTTCAAAGACATGTGTTTGTTCGAGTGTCTGCTGCACAACGTGCGCTTCCATACGGTGGCCCAGTCTCTACCGGGCCAGTTGCGCTGTACCCTCGATTTCGTTCCTTTAGCCTCGAGTGTGGTTGCAAGGAGTTCTTTTAATTTGACTTGTCGCCAGTCGCTCACTAGTGGGTTTAGCTTACGGAAGTTCTTTAGAACCGCACTATAATATGCCGGTTGTGTGTCGCAATGTGGCACATTCCCGCGCGCCAATGACGGGTCTGCACTCCGAAGAGACAAACCGCACCAATAGCGCGCAAGAATCCGCCACTTGCCCGATTTGTTATGAATTATACTGGCGACATGGACACCTTGCATTGCAGCCACCTTACAGTCTATGTCCACCAGCCCCAATCCACCTTGTGAGGTGGGAAGGTACATGGTGTCACGGTTGACATATTCTGCTTTATGCCCCCAAATGAAATGGAAAATCAACCGATTGATTTTGCCTAATTTCTCTTTTGGGGGCGGGACGACTTCAGCCAAGTACCATAGTTTGGATAAAACAAAAATGTTGCAAATATTTACCCTGCCCTTCATTGAAAAATCACAGTCCTTCCACTCATTGATACAATTTTCGATTTCCCCCAGTTTGTCTTTCCACATTTTGTTCTTAATGTCCCCATATCCAAACGTAATACCTATAATTTTGGCTGAAGTCACCCAAGAAATGTCAACCGGGCCGCTTGGCCGATGTTTCCATCGACCAAGGAACACGCCACTCGTTTTCTGCTGGTTCAGCTTTGCGCCTGATGCGCGTTCATATCTCTCGACCAGCTCGAAGCTGCGGACGATAGATATATCGTCCGCCAGAATGAGGGTGGTATCATCAGCATACATCGAGACTCTGGCTTCGGCTCCCCCTGGTAATTTGACTCCCTTAATTTTGGGATCGGCTCTGATTGCGCATGCGAGAGGTTCAAGGGCGAGAATGAACAATAATGGCGAGAGAGGACATCCCTGGCGAACCCCGCGAGAAAGCGAAAAGGGCCGAGAGATGTTGCCATTACATATGACGCTGCTCTTAATATCAGAGTATAAAATTCTAATAAAATTCCTAAATTTGTTGCCGAAGCCAAAGGTCTCGAGGATATGCTGAAGATACCCCCAATCAACACGATCGAACGCCTTTTGCTGGTCGAGCGACACGAACGCAGCGCACATGTTCTTTTGATCCACGTAATTCTGAACATTGCGAAGTAGGTGAGCACTGTCCGATATGCTTCTCCCCGCCACCGAGCACGTTTGGTCTTCATGAATAATATGCGGCAAAATTGTGCGTAGTCTGGTGGCGAGGATTTTAGCAATGATCTTATAATCAACATTCAACAGTGATATGGGTCTCCAATTCTCTAAATCAAGACGACTACCTTTGTTCTTATATAATAACGAAATAAGACCCAACCTTTGACTTTTACATAAACGACCTTCCTCTAAAACACAATTAACCATATTACATAATTCTTGACCCATATCACTGAAGAACGCTTTATAAAATTCAGCGGGCAAGCCGTCCGAACCCGGGGACTTACCCGCCGCCATACCGAACAATGCCCGCCTCACTTCACCGACAGTCACCGGCCCCTCGAGCAACAATTGCTCGTCAGGGCTCAGTGAACTCGTCAGGGCTCAGTGAACTATCAATAGAGCCCCTGAGGAAATCAGTATCTTCGCGATTCACGTTTGTTTCAGAAAACAATTTGGAATAAAAATCCCTACAAGTTTCGCTCATTTGTTCCGGGTCCGTTATTGTGTGACCGGAACAATCGCGGAGACCCTGCATGCGCTTTAGCTCAAGATTTCTTGTTTGGGGCCTAAAGGTACTTTCCTCTGAAACGGAAACTGGGTTAGACACCAAAAAGGTACTTTTACTAAGCAATTTGTACTTATTTGTTAAAGTCTGCAACTCTGCGCATGCCGAGTCTCCGCGATCAATTTTAGCTTGAAGTACACCGATTTTCCTCAGGAGCTCTTTACGTTCCGAATTACGTTTTTTTGCTTCACCAGCAGAAAACGCAATCACTGCACTTTTGAGATGGAATTTACCCCTGTCCCACCAGTCAATTAAACTATTAAAATCATCTTTTTTTGAGATCCAATCTTCCCACTCCGATTTAACTACCCCCCTAAAATCATCCCGCCCTAAAAAAGAAGTGTTCATTTTCCAAAAACCCCGCCCCGTATTTTTCACTTGATTGGAAAGCACAACTGAGATCAAGTCATGATCAGACAGGGGACATGCAGTGATTGCGCTAAGTGCACCCGCAGACAATTCACGTGACAAATATATGCGGTCAATTCTTGTGGCTTGATTGTAATTCGAGGAATGCCAAGTAAATCTTTTGTCTGAAGGATTCTGCGACCGCCATATATCGAGGAGGCCGCTTTCTCTCACGGTTTTATTAATTTCGTTCATTCCTGTTACGCAGTGAGACGTATTATTTTTAGAATCTAAAATAAGGTCTGCAATACAATTGAAATCTCCCCCCAAAACAACGTGTCTCATACCCCGTGTGTGCTGTTGTAACTCATTGCGAAAGAAAAGCTGGCGTTCGTGGGGATTATTTGGCGCATATAAATTCACAATGCGAATTTTTGCTTTTGTGTCGGGCATTGTAACCGTGAGAGAAAGCAACCTACCTCTATTGTCACGCAAATGATCTGCAGGGCACCAAGAGTGGCGTGAAGACAGCAAGATGGCCGTCCCACAACTCGAGGTTGACCCAAAGGACCAGAAACCTGCGCCCCCAAATTCTCTGGCCCACGCTCTGGCCTCGAAAAAGCCAGAGGCGTGAGTTTCCTGCAACAGCAGAATATCAATATTCTGATTGTTGCAGAAATCGAAAATCTGACAGCGCTTTCCCCGATTCCTCAAACCGTTTACATTCAAACTAGCAATTTTAAACGAAGCCATAATTGATAAAAATGCAATGAAATAACAAAAACAGTTCATCGAAAATCAAATATTCAAAACAAAGTTCAAAAACACTTTTTCTGCTTCCCCTTGTAGGCTTTCTTATGTAGAAAGTTTTCCTCCGAGGACGATCTGCCACGCTTGCTGCTGACCATCGACACACAGCTAAGCGTCGAGCGGTCAGAGTCTGTCCCCGAGTCACTGCCATTGAGGGTTTCAGTGAGTGGCTGCTCACCGTAAACCTCCGTCACCCCCTTAGCCAATTCATCCTCCAACCCGTCGTAGGTGTTGGCCGTTGCAACAGCCCAGTCGCGGGTTGCCAGTCCAGATGCTGCCTCGGTAGTGAACTGTAGCTTTTCCTCAAAGAAGGTAGAGCTAGGGGTACGATGCTTGCTTCTGGGCTTGCTCCACTGGGCTGGTTCCGACGGGAGGCTGGGAGACGACGGGAAGAGGGTCGAGGGCTGTGATGTCGTTTGGGCTGGTAGTAGGGCCGTTGCTCCGCGCGTGCTGGGTCCAGCAGATTCCACGACGTGTGCGCTCTTCTGTGATGAGCTCGTACGAGCCGCGGCCGTGTACATATTTATAGCGGGCTGAGCAATCTTTTCCGCCGGTTTCACTGCCGGGCGCGATTTAGTGGCGGCCGTGGACCGGGCGGAGGGTATAACTGGGCGTGGCTTGGTGGTGAACGTGTGTTGGGCAAAGGGGTTTACCGGGAGTGGCTTGGTGGTCGTAGTCGTGGGCTCGGCACGGGTCTCGGCGGACTGTGGTTTTCGATGAGGCTTGTGGGTTTCAATGGACTTGGCAAGTGACACAGCTTTGGTCGTCACTGGGGCTCGCTTGGTAGTATTCACTGGCTTGATAGTGTTCACTGGCTTGATAGTGTTCACTGGCTTGATAGTGTTCACTGGCTTGATGGTGTCCACTGGCTTGATAGTGTTCACTAGCTTGGTAGTGTTCACTAGCTTGGTAGTGTTCACCGTCTTGGTAGTGTTCACCGTCTTGGTAGTGTTCACTGGCTTGGTAGTAGGTTTTTGAACGGGGTGGGGCTCGTCCCAGAAACCCGGTGGAGCCGGTATTCCGGGGACTACCTGGTGGTTTGATTTGCTCACCTCGATGTCGCTGCCGGATTCGCATTCCATGCCCGAGGATGGTGGAGGAAAAGTTATGGTGTGTCGATTCCTTGCTGTGGTGTTCCTCCAAGACTGGGAGCAATCTTTTGCCAAGTGGCCTACTTCCCCGCAAATCAAACACTTTTTGGGCTCGGGACACTCCGCGCTACGGTGGCCTGGCTGACGGCAGTTAAAACACGGAATGTTGGGGCACTGCGCTGCGAAATGTCCCTCGCCCCCGCAAGATCGGCACGTCTGTTGCTGTCCCTCATATTGCACAAGTAGACGAAACCCGCCAACCTGGATGTAGCTGGGGATTGCCGTCTTCAGCTCCAAGCGGGCATGCCTCGTACCGTTTTTGTAGCCAAGCCTTGTCTGCCAACGTCCACGGCGGATCCCTACCACCCGGCCGTACTGGGACAGCTTGGTGACGATGGGGCCATCCAACATCTCGTCCGGCGCGTATCTGATGTTGACGAAAGTCGTATGCCCCCCTGCTGACGTTACTGTTGCCCGCTGTCCATCGACGAAGAAGTCTGCTCCACGCAAGCGTCCTGCAAGCGCCTCCGTTGTTGCCGTCACGGCCCAGCGCTTCTCACCAAGTTGCTGAACACATTCGATTTCAGGCTCCTTCAACTGCTCCTCCAAAAGGGTAAAGACCATCGCTGGTGCTGTCCTCAGCGGTAGATGCAGCTCTACCGTCCGGTTCCTGTTTAAGGACATGGCTAAGATGCGAGATCAAGCTGGTAGCACTTGATCTTAGCCAAAAGGAGATGCATACTGCGGAGTAAACATAGTACCAGTTGAGCGCCGGCTTCGTTTTCGGGTTCGAATTCCTGCGCGTCGACCACGTTTCAGTCACAGCTTGGGAACGTTAAAACATGATTTATTCCTTTCGTGTTGCCTTTTGGGCAAATTTCTTTGCTTCACATTGTCGATACTTAAATATTACAACATTATCTGTCTCAAAACACTCCGAAACATATCGCTATTGCCTCAATTTCAACTTTGATCGTGCAAAAATGTCGCGAAATTGTATGGCGATGGTGGATATGAATATGCAATTTAGAAACGTGACTGCATTACGTCAGTTGAGGGCGCACTGTCAGGTGGCCGGCCTGTTGGGTTTTTTAATCACGATTTTCACGATAATGTAAATCAGAAATCCCGAAGTGGTTCGTATTGTTTCCCGTACGATTCCTGTTAAAAAATCACGAGACGCAGGCAGCATGCAAGCGAAGATGGACTGCCTATTGAGTATTATTAGTTCGGAAGTCGGGAAGTATTTTTACAAAGATTGTTTGTTATTTAGAGTCGATGGTATTCTACGGATGCGAAGCGCGGCATCCTGCTAGTCTATACTATCTCATGATTTTTAACAGGAATCGTACGGGAAACAATACGAACCACTTCGGGATTTCTGATTTTATATCGTAAAAATCATAATAAAAAAACCAACAGGCTGGCCTACTGACAGTGCGCCCTCAACTGACGTAATGCAGTCCCGTTTCTAAATTGCATATTCATATCCACGATCGAAATCATATCGCGATATTTTTGCACGATGAACGTTAACATTTGCACAATAGCGATATGTTTCGGAGTGTTTTTAGAGAGATAATGTTGTAATATTTAAGTATCGACAATTTGAAAGAGAGAAATTTGCCCGAAAGGCAACGCGAAAGGAATAAATCATTTTTTAACGTTCTAAACCTGTGACTAAAATGTGGTCGACGCGCACGGAATTCGAAGCCGAAAACGAAGCTGGCGCTCAACTATGTTTCCATGGAACTCCGCAATAACCAAGGGAGTATAAAGCGGGGCACCGGCTCAAATAACACGGGATGCGCCGCCCAATCGCGAACAACCAACTCGGCAACAACTCGGCCACAGCGCGAGCAAGGAAGGCGGATACAATAATTTTGCGAAGGCTTCGCGTAACGCAATAGCTGCCGCCCAATCGCGAACAGCCAACAATAAGGCAACCGAGCAACGGGATACGATTTCGGGAAGGCTTCGGCCCGAACTCCGGCACGGACAATGCAAAAATAATGCAATAGTTTACGCAAAAAGGCCCACACATATCAACAGGCAATCGAAAAGCGACTACACGTTTATCAGTAACGTCTGTTTCTCCTAAATCTCACCACGGACGAATACGATTTTTTGTTAAATTTTATTCCCCGGGGGATTCGTCGTCGCGAACGATCCGGCACCCCGCCGCACCGACGCCGGCGGCACACACGCGCGGCGACGAGTCGCCCGACCAAAAGCGCCGCGCCTCTCCACCATGGCGCCAACCACGCGCCAAGATGGCGCGGCCCTGTGTTCCAAGATGGCGGCGCCCAGGGACAAGATGGCGCATTTTTCATCTTTGTGGGTGGAATCGTAACTTATAGATACACCTTGTTGACGTCCTAAAAACACAATGGATTGTATGACAAACAAACCGAGAAAATTTCGAGCGCACAAAATCATTGGCACGAAATCATTTCGAGCTCACGAAATATTTATTTCGAGTGCACGAAATGGTTTCGAGCGCACGAAATGAAATAATCAAATTATTTCGTAAGAGTGATTTTTATTCGTCATATGTCCCTTTAGGGGCTCCGTAGAATACCATCGACTCTGAATAACAAACAATCTTTGTAAAAATACTTCCCGACTTTCGAACTAATAATACTCAATAGGCAGTCCATCTTCGCTTGCATGCTGCCTGCGTCTCGTGATTTTTTAACAGGAATCGTACGGGAAACAATACGAACCACTTCGGGATTTCTGAGTTTACATCATCGTGAAAATCCCACTGACCTCAACACCTGGACGGATCATTGTCCATATTCTGCTGTGCTAACACTTGAAGTCGGCGCGAACTGGAAGTGCAACATGGCGTCACTGCTGTGAGCCAATGAAATGTCCAGTTGTAGAGGTCAGTGGATTTACCAACCAACTGAACTCTACACCTGGACATTTCATTGGCTCACAGCAGTGACGCCATGTTGCACTTCTCTGCATGCCGACTTCAAAATGAAACAATGGATGATCTGTCCATGTATAGAGGTCAGTGGAAAATCCTGATTAAAAAACCCAACAGGCCGGCCATCTGACAGTGCGCCCTCAACTGACGTAATGCAGTCACGTTGCTAAATTGCATATTCATATCCACCATCGCCATACAATTTCGCAACATTTTTGCACGATCAAAGTTGAAATTGAGGCAATAGCGATATGTTTCGGAGTGTTTTGAGACAGATAATGTTGTAATATTTAAGTATCGACAATGTGAAGCAAAGAAATTTGCCCAAAAGGCAACACGAAAGGAATAAATCATTTTGTAACGTTCCCAAGCTGTGACTGAAACGTGGTCGACGCGCACGAATTCGAACTATGTTTACTCCGCAGTATGCATCTCCTTTTGGCTAAGATCAAGTGCTACCAGCTTGATCTCGCATCTTAGCCATGTCCTTAAACAGGAACCGGACGGTAGAGCTGCATCTACCGCTGAGGACAGCACCAGCGATGGTCTTTACCCTTTTGGAGGAGCAGTTGAAGGAGCCTGAAATCGAATGTGTTCAGCAACTTGGTGAGAAGCGCTGGGCCGTGACGGTAACAACGGAGGCGCTAGCAGGACGCTTACGTGGAGCAGACTTCTTCGTCGATGGACAGCGTAGTCCAGGAAAAATAAGTTTTGACCTCAAACAAATTGCAACAAATTGTTTTTCACCACAGTGCACTTCTAAAAGGTTCCTAGAATGTACGGAAGCCCGTTAGGGCCAGGTACCTCTTTCTCTTTCACAGAGGTTCGTTTCTCTTTCACAGAGGTTCGTTTCTCTTTCGCGGTGGTGCGTTTCTCTTTCAGAACGTGTGTCTCTCTCTTTCAAGGGGCAAGTCCATTTTTTCACAGGGGTGCATTTATCATGTATTGCGATTAAGTCGCGGCCGCGAGTTAGTATGTCGCGGCCGCGACTCCCCATGTCGCGGCCGCGACTCCCCTATGTCGCGGCCGCGACTTAATTATGTCGCGGCCGCGACATACTAACTCGCGGCCGCGACTTAATCGCAATACATGATAAATGCACCCCTGTGAAAAATGGACTTGCCCCTTGAAAGAGAGAGACACGTTCTGAAAGAGAAACGCACCACCGCGAAAGAGAAACGAACCTCTGTGAAAGAGAAACGAACCTCTGTGAAAGAGAAAGAGGTACCTGGCCCTAACGGGCTTCCGTAAGAATGACATACTAAAAATCCACAAAAATCCAAGTGGTGGAAATATGTCTAATTTGCATAAATCGTTAATCCCTGCCATGTAATATTTTTTATTCCCATATTTGGGTATATATTTTATTTTTATTTTTTGAAAAGTTTATTTTGGTGATTCTACTTACATATCATTACTTGAATAACATTTGCTAAAGCATATAAGTGACTGAATAATTATGAGAACACAGTAATTATCCAAAATGACAACTTTGTGACCCTATAAATGTGCGCACATTACACTGTCTCCAGATATCATCATGTAGTCAGTATTGGTGAGCTTCAAATTCACCAAGTTGCTTACTGGCACAGTTATCATATTAAAACCTTATGAAAAATCATATGAACAATAATAACATTGTGATATTTAGCCCAGAAAACAAAAAATGGGGAAAATGGTGTGTCTATAAATTGGGCTAAAAAGTAGTTAAAGGGTTGCCTAACATGGAATACTTGAACAAGTTCAAGGAAATCACCAAAATACATTTTAACGTAGATATGATTATTGTAAGCAACAACATTCTTAAATTTTGGGGGTTTCCTTGAACTTGTTCAAGTCTCTCACCTTAGGCAACCATTCACCTACTTGTTAGCCCAATTTAGGGACACATCATTTTTTCCAAGTTTTTGTTTGCTGGGCTAAATATCACAATGTTATCATTGTCCATATGATTTTCCATAAGTTTTTAATATGATAACTGTGCCAGTAAGCAACTTGGTGAATTTGAAGCTCACCAATACTGACTACATGATGATATCTGGAGACAGTGTAATGTGCGCACATTTATAGGGTCACAAAGTTGTCATTTTGGATAATTACTGTGTTCTCATAATTATTCAGTCACTTATATGCTTTAGCAAATGTTATTCAAGTAAGGATATGTAAGTAGAATTACCAAAATAAACTTTTCAAAAAATAAAAATAAAATATATACCCAAATATGGGAATAAAAAATATTACATGGCAGGGATTAACGATTTATGCAAATTAGACATATTTCCACCACTTGGATTTTTGTGGATTTTTAGTATGTCATTCTAGGAACCTTTTAGAAGTGCACTGTTTAGAAAAACAATTTGTTGCAATTTGTTTGAGGTCAACAAAACAAAATTATGTATTTTGCCTGGACTAGCGGGCAACAGTAACGTCAGCAGGGGGGCATACGACTTTCGTCAACATCAGATACGCGCCGGACGAGATGCTGGATGGCCCCATCGTCACCAAGCTGTCCCAGTACGGCCGGGTGGTAGGGATCCGCCGTGGACGTTGGCAGACAAGGCTTGGCTACAAAAACGGTACGAGGCATGCCCGCTTGGAGCTGAAGACGGCAATCCCCAGCTACATCCAGGTTGGCGGGTTTCGTCTACTTGTGCAATATAAGGGACAGCAACAGACGTGCCGATCTTGCGGGGGCGAGGGACATTTCGCAGCGCAGTGCCCCAACATTCCGTGTTTTAACTGCCGTCAGCCAGGCCACCGTAGCGCGGAGTGTCCTGAGCCCAAAAAGTGTTTGATTTGCGGGGAAGTAGGCCACTTGGCAAAAGATTGCTCCCAGTCTTGGAGGAACACCACAGCAAGGAATCGACACACCATGACTTTTCCTCCACCATCCTCGGGCATGGAATGCGAATCCGGCAGCGACATCGAGGTGAGCAAATCAAACCACCAGGTAGTCCCCGGAATACCGGCTCCACCGGGTTTCTGGGACGAGCCCCACCCCGTTCAAAAACCTACTACCAAGCCAGTGAACACTACCAAGACGGTGAACACTACCAAGCCAGTGAACACTATCAAGCCAGTGGACACTATCAAGCCAGTGAACACTATCAAGCCAGTGAACACTATCAAGCCAGTGAATACTGTGGCGGAACCGGCAGAGGACCTAGATGGGGACTGGTCTTGTTATCCCAGGACTCCAACCAACTCTTATTATCCAACAAATATATTTATTAACCTCGCGCAAGGATGAGCGGCTATCCAGACGCAAGGGGGGACAATTAACGAACGGCGGACTTAACCTAGGGGCAGCTCGTTTGGCGGAAATATACCACCGTTTTATGACTGCATGATTAACTTGATATAATAGCAGAGCACTAAATAATTATAATAAACCTCACAGTGATCCAAATAATCCTCACAGCGACAAGAATTTCCAAGGACAGTTACGATTCTTATTATTCTTCTCTTGTCAATGAATCAGTGTTAATTAACAATCAGTTAGTTTATACAGAAATAAAGTGGTCAACTGCACCACCCAATAATCCTTACGAAGCTCAGCCTCACAAGGCTCGGTAAGCCTCACGTGGTCAACTGCACCACGTTAACTATACTTTATACAATATAACCTGTTCACAGTAAGCTCTTTCTATACGGCGTAAGCCTCACACAGCTTATACAATTATAATATCTTTACAACAAGTTATCTTTATACAGTGTAAGCCTCACACAGTTTATACAATTATAATTCTTATATGTGTTATAGTAATATAAAGAAACACAAGGTAAAGCAGGGTAATGAAACACTTAACAGGCAACCTCATTAAATATTCACAGAGTAAGCCTCACGAGGTACCACGCACCTTGACCAGGTTCAGCTCACTGGCAGCGAGCACAGGTAAACCTCGCAGGTTCCACCATACACCTGAATAACTTCAGTAATCAAAGAATAGCCCAATGAAATCTGACTAGACCACACGGGACACTTAAACCGCTAACTCAGTAAACCTCTACGGGAACAACTAGCTCAACAACCAGGACTGCTCAGCCGACGCCACGCCAACAGGCATGAAACATACACCCAGCGTGCAAGCCCTCCGATCCCTCTAAGCTTCGCTAAATCCCCAAACCAAGCGGTCTACCTCGCACGTTTAACCCTGGTCCCCAGTAATCTAACAAACAACTTCTACGCTGACTCACCGGTCAATCCCGTTCGCCAGCAATCCGCTAACGGCAACACTCTGTTATAATTATTCTGGTACTTCGGGTACTTGTTCTAGCATTGACGCCTTCTATGGAACTGACTGGAAACCGCGCGAAAGGCCCCAGAGGTCGCGATAATGCGCTACGGCGATTGGTCACCACGCGCTAATTATATGTGCATTACCCGGGCAGAAGCTACGCGCGCCGGTAATTGGTTGCTTAACCCTGATCATGCAGCCGCGCGTTGATGATTGGCCACTGCGTCAAGTATCACGCAGCATGAGCGCGTGATCCTGCATGAGCAATATATATTTAGAATAACTAGACTCGAATACGAGTCGGCATATACCCTGTTCCGTTACAATACTACCAAGCGAGCCCCAGTGACGACCAAAGCTGTGTCACCCGTCAAGTCCAATGTAACCCACAAGCCTCATCGAAAAAAACAGTCCGCCGAGACCCGTGCCGAGCCCACGACCACGACCACCAAGCCACTCCCGGTAAACCCCTTTGCTCAACACACGTTCACCACCAAGCCACGCCCAGTTATACCCTCCGCCCGGTCCACGGCCGCCACTAAATCGCGCCCGGCAGTCAAACCGGCGGAAAAGATTGCTCAGCCCGCTATAAATATGTACACGGCCGCGGCTCGTACGAGCTCATCACAGAAGAGCGCACAAGTCGTGAAATCTGCTGGACCCAGCACGCGCGGAGCAACGGCCCTTCTACCAGCCCAAACGACATCACAGCACTCGACCCTCTTCCCGTCGTCTCCCAGCCTCCCGTCGGAACCAGCCCAGTGGAGCAAGCCCAGAAGCAAGCATCGTACCCCTAGCTCTACCTTTTTTGAGGAAAAGCTACAGTTCACTACCGAGGCAGCATCTGGACTGGCAACCCGCGACTGGGCTGTTGCAACGGCCAACACCTACGACGGGTTGGAGGATGAATTGGCTAAGGGGGTGACAGAGGTTTTCGGTGAGCAGCCACTCACTAAAACCCTCAATGGCAGTGACTCGGGGACAGACTCTGACCGCTCGACGCTTAGCTGTGTGTCGATGGTCAGCAGCAAGCGTGGCAGATCGTCCTCGGAGGAAAACTTTCTACATAAGAAAGCCTACAAGGGGAAGCAGAAAACGTGTTTTTGAACTTTGTTTTGAATATTTGATTTTCGATGAACTGATTTTGTTATTTCATTGCATTTTTATCAATTATGGCTTCGTTTAAAATTGCTAGTTTGAATGTAAACGGTTTGAGGAATCGGGGAAAGCGCTGTCAGATTTTCGATTTCTGCAACAATCAGAATATTGATATTCTGCTGTTGCAGGAAACTCACGCCTCTGGCTTTTTCGAGGCCAGAGCGTGGGCCAGAGAATTTTGGGGCGCAGGTTTCTGGTCTTTTGGGTCAACCTCGAGTTGTGGGACGGCCATCTTGCTGTCTTCACGCCACTCTTGGTGCCCTGCAGATCATTTGCGTGACAATAGAGGTAGGTTGCTTTCTCTCACGGTTACAATGCCTGACACAAAAGCAAAAATTCGCATTGTGAATTTATATGCACCAAATAATCCCCACGAACGCCAGCTTTTCTTTCGCAATGAGTTACAACAGCACACACGGGGTATGAGACACGTTGCTTTGGGGCAGGGGTAGCCTTGTTCAAGGCGTTCATCGTTACCCGTCCGTACGTACAGCGCAGCGGTTATCGGAGCTCAAACAACGACCTCACGCGGCCACTATTATATGCAAACTAACTGAGGATACTCGAACGCCTTGAATCATTAGGTTTTGGGGGCGGTGCTCATTATGCTAATAGATTAAGCTGACCTTTATAGTCGTTTTCTTATTGGTCGATCGTTGCGTAGAAACTGCATAATTTGAGCTAGCGGTGAAAGGTCATAGCTAGCTCGCAAGTGTTTACGAACACCGCCATCGTTGACATATTTTATCGGAGAAAGTTGAGTGATTTTTACGAAGGCTTGTAGGAATTACACATGAAGATTTGAACTGTCTTGCTTGATTGGTGAGGGTCGCAGTTATTTTCGCTCGTTTTGCTGGGTATTTTCTTGAATGTTGACAATGTTATGGTCAAAACTAGTTGTGTTTAGCTGCTTAGTTTTGAGTTTTCAACCGCGGTGACTGGAGAAGGCCGCGACTCTATTGAAACGTGTCGAACTCGGCCCTACATTATGTCGCACACATCTAATCCAGCTGATCTGAAAACCGTGGCTCGGTAAAACGCGGAACTCTGATAATTAAAAGCCTTGCCGGCTGAATTTTGCCAAGAAAATAATCTGAGGAGTTATTGGGGATATAAGACACTTGTCCCTGTTTAAATTACGATATTGCGATCACTTTGAAGGTTGGTTCTGCAGCCGTAAACATGCCCCCTTCCCACAGCGTTGGACCATGCTTGAACCACAATGTGGCGATACCGCACAGACCAGCATGCCTGGGTTAATGCCGATTATGCGGCGATAAGAAACTGACCGAACACGCTGAAAACTGACGCCGAGTACCTGGTCGTACGTGCGAGCTCCGAGCAAAATGGGGCTCAGGCTGCCTGAAAAATGACGGATTTCCCATAACCTGTCGGCCAATTCACAAATACCACGAAGAAAGGATTCTAATGGCCTTTCGCTGCTCGGGTCTAAAATCTTCGAGGGATAATATTTTCGCTGTAAAATTCAAACAACACGACAGATCTTCGGACGAAAGACGACGCTGAATATCTGCCATTTTGTCTTAAATGTCATGCTGCATCAAATTTGATGACGTCGGGTTTCAACCGCGTTGTGATTGGACACTTCACATCTTAGCCCCGCCTATACTTATCTGTATTCGCATACGAGGTCATGCGCCACAAATGTGGCGCAAAATATAGGAAAAACATAAGATTTCAAAAACCCAATGATCCAAGGCGAAAAAGTAGCCTCAGTAGATTTGCATAAATAGTGGCCGTAGTGAGGTCGCTGTTCGCGCTGTATCTTTGCATGGGGCGCAAGCTAGCAGCAAATATGCGGGGCGCGCGCACAGTGTATTTCTGGACGGATAACGACGGACGGATAACGACAAACTCGCCTTGACCAAGGCTAGGGCAGGGGGGGGGGGGGGGGGGGGGGGGGGAGGGGGGCCCTTCGAGGCTGTGATTGCGAAACGCTGTGGTACCGTCCATTCTCAAAATAGGAGGGAACAATGTTCTCACTCGAAAAATAAAGAGTTTTTGGCATCCAATCTTAACATCTTGTCTTTTGTAGTTGTACAAGGTTGTTATTTACCTTAATGTTTATCATCCAATGACAAAAATAGTTCGGAAGTCGGGAAGTATTTTTACAAAGATTGTTTTTATTCAGAGTCAATGGTATTCTACGGAGCCCCTAAAGGGCCCATATGACGAATACAAATCACCGTTACGAAATAATTTGAGTTTTTTATTTCGTGAGCTCGAAATGTTTTTGTGGCTACGAAATGACTTCGTGCGCTCCAAAATAATCCGTTCGTGTGCTCTAAATAATTTCGCAAAAATGTCGCGAAATTGTATGGCGATCGTGGATATGCAATTTAGAAACGTGACTGCGTTTTGGACTCGGCTTTGCCTCCGAATTTCTGCGCGTCGACCATTTAGTAGTCACAGTTTTGGAACGTAAAAACAATGATTTGTTCCTTTCGTGTTGCCTTCTGGACAAATTTTCTTCCTTTCACACTGTCAATACTTAAATAATAATAATAATAATAATAATAGTTTATTCTTATATAGCGCATTACATCATTGGCATAATCTCAATGCGCTTTACAAATAAATACAACAAATTTACAAGTAATACAACAGATATCATTAAATACACTAAGAGCACATTAAAAAATGCTAATACATCACCAATCAATTAATTTAAATACCAAGTATACTCAAAATACATTAAAACCACAATCAGTTAGTCATCATGGATGTTATTTAAAAACCTGACGGAAGTAATACGTTTTTAATGCAGACTTAAAAGATAAAAGAGAAGGTTCGTTACGAATACAATAAGGAAGTTTATTCCAAACACTGGGTGCTGCTACTGAAAACGCACGCATGCCATAGTGATTTTGATTGAAACGGGGTTGGACTAGGCGTGTTTCAGTGGAGGAGCGAGTGGCTATAGAACTTTCCCGAACTGTCAACAAATCCGACAAATAACCAGGTGCGTGTTTATATAAGATTTTATAAACCAAGATAAGGATCTTAAACTCAATACGCTGTGCCACAGGAATCCAGTGAAGACTTTGGAGAACAGGGGTGATGTGCTGATATTTCTTAGTACGAGTAATAAGGCGAGCGGCGGAGTTTTGAACCAATTGTAGCCTATGGATTAAATAGTCAGGAAGGCCGTAAAGTAGGCTATTGCAATAATCCAACCGTGACGTAATGAAGGCATGGATAAGACGTTCAGTAGTGGTGCGATCTAAAACATTGCGAATTTTGCTAATGCGATGCAAAGCAAAATATCCTGATTGGCACAGTTAGAGACATGAGTAGCCATATTACAGTGTTTATCAAAATACACACCGAGATTCCTAATGACTGTGCTAGGAGTAATATCATTATTTCCAACGTGCAAACCTGACAAAAGGTCGCATTTACGAAACGAGGAATGAAAATGAATCACCTCAGTCTTCGAATCATTTAAAGTAAGCTTGTTCAAAAACATCCATTGTCTAATTTCCTTAACACATGCTTCAAGATGAACCTTTGAATTATTACCATTCTTACAGGATACGTACAGCTGGGTGTCATCATCATACAACATAAAATTTATGCCATGTTTCTTGAAAATATCGTCTAACGGTGCAAGGTATAATGTGAACAAAATTGGCCCAAGTACACTTCCCTGTGGCACACCAAAAAGCAAAGGATTCAACTATGACTTTGCTGACCCAATGCAAATCCTTTGGGTACGACCCACTAAGTAGGAAGTGAACCACTGAAGGGCCAAATCTGTAATCCCATACCTGTTTTCTAATCTATGAAGTAGAATGGAATGATCAATGGTATCGAAAGCGGCAGTCAAGTCAAGCATAACTAAAACAATCTCTTTCCGATTGTCAAGTGAAATCAAAATATCGTTTTGAACTTTCAACAGTGCTGACTCAGTACTGTGATACTGCCGATAAGCTGACTGAAATTTGGATAACAATGAGAATCGGACCAAGTATGCATGAAGCTGGTCAGCAGCTATTTTCTCGATTAATTTACCAACGAAAGGAACATTTGACACAGGTCTGTAATTACACAATTCATTTGGATCCAATCCAGACTTCTTCAACATATTACAACATTATCTCTCCAAAAACACTCGCTATAGGCCGTATTATTGAACATAGAGGGCGCTGTGCTCACGGTATTTGGAGGTATAAGTAAAAGTGATTCGGAGATAATTCACGTCAGTTTAAATATTCTTACAGCTCCCAAATATTTTTTTTTCTAATATTCAATTTTTAGATACAAGTAAAGTTACTAAAACTACATCAATAAACGCAATTTTGCCTGTGTTGGGTACCCAGAAAATGGCGTCTTACAGCGCCCTCATGCGGTGCATTGCCTCAATTTTAACTTTGATCGTGCACAAATTTCGCGAAATTGTATGTCGATCGTGAATATGATTATTCAATTAAGAAACATGACTACATTACGCAGATTGTTTTTATTTAGAGTAAATGGTACCTTACGGAGCCCCGTAAAGGGACATATGACGAATACAAATCACCGTGACGAAATCATTTGATTATTTCACGGTGCGCTCGAAACCATTTCGTGCCCACGAAATCATTTCGTGCACTCGAAATAACTTATTTCGTGAGCTCGAAATGATTTTGTGCCCACTAGATGATTTCGTGGGCTGGAAAAAATATTTTTGTTTGTCATACAATCCATTATGTTTTTAGGACGTCAACAAGGTGTATCTATAAGTTACGAATCCTCTCAGCTAGCGGGTGCCGCGCGAAGCGCGGCATCCCGCTAGTTAGTTTGAAATACATGCGCTCTGGTACCACGTGATCCGAATTCTCCAATCACAACTCAGGTCATAGGCCATTGTATCATTGCCAATCAAAACAATCATGGCGTCGCCCATGTCACGATCGTCGCGTGTCGAAAACTCCGTGATAAAACCAGTTGTTTTGTTCACTTAAAATAATGTTACGGCCGAGAAAATCTTTGTGAAAATGACAACGAATTGGCAGAGAAGTTGGTGAGCTATAACCTGCTACTGTGTGCTACAACTGTCGTACGAGAATTGGTCGTGAAAACCAGCCAAACAGTCGTGACACTATACATAGTACATGCATCGGGTTTACGCTAAACGTTGCGTGTATAGCACCGCTGGATTATTGATCCCAAACGTCTGACATAAAACAATCTGCAACATGCCTAGGCGCCTGGCATGCAGCGAAGAAGCGTAAACATGCAGAGACACTGTCGGAGAAAGCACATTGCCTCCCAAAACTCAGTCTTGGCCTTGTCGGGTTCGCTGTCATCATCGGGTCCCATATATAAGCCAATTCGGTATTCCAACTGCGCATGTGCACAACAAGATTCAACATTTTTTCTCAAGGGATAAACACGGCAGACAAATGCACACAAGGCTATGGGGGACGTGGTAACCGAATCCGCATTTTGTGCATTTTTTTGTGAAATCGAAAAGACGATGGGAACTTTGTTCGAACAATACCAAAACGTAAAAAAAAATATGTTACTTAATAACTTTAAAACACGACGATCTCTTTAAATTGGCTGGTACCCCGCTATGCTTTTGCACGCAATCGATGAAATGTTTATCCCGAAAGAAAAATCGTCAAATCTTCATGTGCGCATGTGCACATGTGCAGTGGAAATGCAGCGGAATACCGAACTCGCCTAGATCAGTACTTTGTGTCACTCAGACTCAGTAGATGTATTATTGGCAAGGAAGCAAGCAAGAGGTTGATTTACCCAATAATCTCAGACAGGCCAAAACAGTAAAGATGCAGGTAAGTCATGTACACGTATAGGCTATATAGTAAGGTCAAAATTAACGATCTAATCTGCTTCCGCAGCTTCCCAGATTGTGTCTACACTGTATATCGAATTTTGGGAGGCTGTTTTCCTTTAAAAATGTATGTTGAATAGACATACATGTACTTTTTTGTAGACAAAATAAAATAAAAATTCATTTCTCTTTAATACCTTGGCCCCGGAAAATCTGCTTCTGAAGTTCTAATTATTACCAGATCTACCCCGATTTTGACAGCCCAGACAAGGGGTGGGGGTTGCACAGGAATGGGGTTGGTTGGGGGGTTGGAAAATAACCCCTGCTTATATGCTTTAGTCCAGCTTCATCACCATTACCAAACTGCACGAATGATGACCCAAGTGGGGCTATATTGACCTTTTTTACATTGTTTTTCTCGTAACAGGTCGTTCAAAAATCCATTATTGATTGTATATTTTCCCCCTCTTGCTTATCACCAGATTTAACCTTTTTATGCAGTTGCTAATCAAGAAACAAGCAGTGATGATCATGATGGCAGATCTCTAAAGAAGCATTTACTCAGATCCAGTGCCAGCCTACCATCTATAAGCCCCAAAGTTCGAAGCACATCCTACCAGCCATGTACATCATCTGCCAAATATCGCATGGGTTGTTAAAATTGTAACATTAATGTTCTAACTTAAGCGATTTTTGTATTTGTTCTAACGGAAAAGTTGAGAGAATTATGCTCAAACTGGTTATGATTGAACTAGTTGATGATATTGAAGACATGTCAGAAGCATTTCTTTTGGACACTTTTAATTATTTTCATTGAATTACCTGAATTTGTCTTCAACGCTCTTTCTAATTGAAAAGTGTAACCCAGTTTAAACTTATTGGAACTGCACACTGAAACATTCATTATGGAGTATGAATATCCCCCTTTTGGAGAAAATATTGACTAATTGTACTAAAAATGGGCATTCACACAAATTTATTCACTCTTTCTGTCATTTAAAATGTTATTGCAACATTGACTTTAATCACAATAATTGTTTAGAGACAATTCAGTATGCCATTGATTACAGTATTACCAGTAAGGTTAATACAGATCCAGTGTAAAATAAAAATGTAGGGTGGGTCAGGCACTATCACTTGTGGACCACAGCAACCAACATGTGGGTACAGGGCCACAAATTGTGAACATTTATTTGTTAATCCTCAATTGTCATGTGATTCTGTTTATTTTAATGTCACTTTGCAATGTTACGTTCCATAAGTGAGCACAGAAGATGGTGTAGTGCTGACAAGAATATAATGACAAACGATAGATTTTGTGTGGATCTTATTTTTGATTGTTTTCATAATGTATTTCATTACAAGCTTGCCTTACATATGAAACTTATTAAATTTATCCCTTTAAACAAAACAGCTGATTACCCCCCCCCCCCCCCCCCCCTCCCTCTAAAAATATTAATAATAATAATTTTTTCTTTTTAAATTATAAAAAAATGCAGATTGAATAAGCCATTGTATTTATCAATCAAATATCAAAAAACGTATCAAGCCAAACGGAGTGAATTACAATTATAATTATGTAGGCAGGGGTAAAAAGTTATAATTGTAAAAAAAACACGTTGATGTCCTGTGATGTACATGTGTTATACGGGGCAAGTTGGTTTGAGTCAATATACTTTAAGTGGGGACAAAAGTATGGGGCGAAGTGGCTTTGGGGCAAAATTGGAGAAAAACCAACTCGCCCCATGCTAGTTTCGCCCCATTACATTTTTAAAGTGAATAACTCGAGTTCGACTGGATATTTTTTGGAGAACTTTTAACATAGTATTTTAAATAGCTACTAGAAACTATATATGCCTTCAAAAAGTGGACCCATGGGGTCGAAACGAAACTCATTTTCTAGGCATCTTTTCAGTTACACCATACGGCCTATTAGTCTTCTACCCTGTTGCCTTATTATACTCGGACGACAATTGATTGAACCAATAGAGAGCCAATGTATGCATTTATGCCACAGCTATTTTTGTATTCAGTCACCAATGTAAATGTTGTGCTGGATTCCAAATAAACGGGCAAACCAGACACACTGAACAAACAAGTAGGGCACACCACACCCCCAGTATGGGTACTCGGACCAAATCTCACTAGAAGAGACCCAAGCTTCGAGACTCATGCATCATGGCACCGGCCGGCGGCATAGGCCTATATGCAGAAATACACGTGTACAACCACACAGAGGAAAACATGGTTAGGAATGAGGATACTTTTTTTCGACTTATATCTGAGCTGCCAGCCTCAAATTTGTTGGAGAATGAAGAGACTCACCAGCTACACATATAAGCCAAAATATCGCCGAAATATTCTTACTGAAAAAAGATCCACACTCCGAGACTCGTGCGCCATGGCACCGGCCGGCGGCATATGCAGAAATACACCTGAACACAGACACAGAGAAAATGGCTGAGAATGAGGTTAATTTTCTCAACTTATATCTCAGCTGCAAGCCTCAAAGTTATTGGGAAATGAAGCGACACTCACCAGCTCCACATCCAAGCAAAAAGATTGCCAACATTCTCACATGAAGAGACCCAAACTCTATAAAATTTAGAAAATATTTAAAATGTCCACAAAGGGGCACCTTCATTATACTTGCCCTCCAAATAGACTTGCTTGTTCTACTATGGAGCAGAATCAGTGTCAAAAAGATCGCACGTGTTTTTACAACTCGGATGCTTTTTTAATTCGGATGTTTTTGTAATTCGGATGCTTTTTGCAAACTCCGATGCTTTTTAAATTCGGATGCTTTTTAAATTCGGATGCTTTTTACAAACTCCGATGCTTTTTAAATTCGGATGCTTTTTAAATTCGGATGCTTTTTAAATTCGGATGCTTTTTGCAAACTCCGATGCTTTTAAAATTCGGATGCTTTTTATATTCGGATGCATTTTGCAAACTCCGATGCTTTTTAAATTCGGATGCTTTCGTAATTCGGATGCTTTCGTAATTCGGATGCTTTCGTAATTCGGATGCTTTTTGCAAACCAAACATATTCGCAAATCGGATGCTTTCGCAATCCGGCACTAGGGTGGCCCTGAAAGGACATCACACATCGCAGATTCTGCGATTTCGCGCATTCTGCGCGAATTTGAACGATGACAAACATGTTATCGTATATATCTAAGCATATATCTGAGATGTGGAAGATTTTATTGTAGATTTCTGCACAGATTTATGTGATAATGAATATTTTCTGGGCAGCTTTTTGAAAAGTCGCATATTTTTATTTTAGATTTCAAGTTCTGCGCAGATTTCTTAGTACGCAAATTTGTGCGATGTCGCACGGATGGGCACTACATGTACATTGTCATTGCACATTTAATTATGCGCAGCTATATGTCGCACCATAGACATGGAGATTTTTTTTATTAATTTTTTCTCCATGTCTATGGTCGCACCATGGAGGAATAAGAAGGTCGCACGTATATGCAGATTTATGTGCACATTTCTGCCGCGATGTCAGCACATACGACGTTTCGAAAGTTGAACCACGACGTTTTGAATGTTATGATGTTCTAAAACGGACAGGCAACGTCGTGGTTCAACTTTCAAAACGTCGTGGTTCAACTTTCAAAACGTCGTACTTCAACTTCCAATTAACGTCCAACTTTCGCGCGCTTTTAACTGGCTCAAGGTAGCCGCGTATTCGGCCGGTTCTCTCCGCGCGGTTCAGTCCGCATTCACCAAAAGGCGACAAATATTTAATACATCCTGCAAAAGGTGATGCATTTTCTAAAAAGTTTTTTGTCAATTTATTTAAAGAATTTTTCGAAATAAACCGTAAATATAACAATACTTTTTCAAACCCTTGTAGATCATACAGCATATTAGCCACACTTGTTTAACCTTTCCTGTAATTTTGATGAAAAATTACAGTTAAATTAGCTGCTTAATGGAAGTAATTCTACTTCTTGTCAAACCTTTTATAGAAATTTCAAACAATACGGCAACAGTGTGGTTTTACAAATTCAAGACCTGCTTTTATCATTGCTGCACTTTCTTTTTCTTTTGCCACATGAATTGCAATTGTACATTTCTGTAAAGCACACCTGCAAGGACTATCTTTCCGTGCCCCACTCTTTCTATCTGGCAAGTGTTCTTTCAAGCACGAGTGGCAGTACGGAGTTTCCAAGATTCCTTTATATGCTAATTTTGACATATAACCGTTGTTCTTTGTTTACATTTTATGTAGTTTTGATAATATCTGCTTATTTGCACTCGACCTTAGAAACTTACATTTGACCCAAGTGTGCTATATATCGCAAAGAATTATGGGGCGATATTAGGTGGAAATAAAAAAGAAATTATGGACACGGTCTGAAACCATATTTTACCTAACGTTCTAAGCTGACAAACTACTAGGATCCATCTAATGATGCAGAACTTAGTTGAAGGGCTGTTGTGTTATTAAATAAAGTAACAGTTATCGTTCTCATAAAATCTGGCGTGGTGGAATTAATTGTTGAAATTGTTGATTGACGAAACTGATTCACCGAGAACATTGCAAATAAGCCCAACCAAGTGCGAGTGCACTAATTACTGTTCGACTGAAGCCTATACCAAAATTAAGTGTGCCCAGAAACATGATCTCGTAGATCATGAAATACAAATATGAGGTTTGAATAACATGTGATGTACACTTTGTTTTAAAGAGGCAGATATACTCGCAGCCGAAAAACGCATTACAATGCTGCATTGAAAAGGGGATTTATTAAACGGGCTAATTAGGCACTAATTAGTGTTCGGCCGAAGCCTATACCCACATGCCCAGTAACATTATCTTGTAGATTATGAAATAAAAGTATGAGTTTTTGATAACATGTGAGGTGTTTCATTCTCATTTCCAAATCTATAAAAATAACTCGAAGTAGGATTACTTAGTTCATTAGGCAGCTAATTTAACTGTAATTTTTCATCAAAATTACAGGAAAGGTTAAACAAGTGTGGCTAATATGCTGTATGATCTACAAGGGTTTGAAAAAGTATTGTTATATTTACGGTTTATTTCGAAAAATTCTTTAAATAAATTGACAAAAAAACTTTTTAGAAAATGCATCACCTTTTGCAGCATGTATTAAATATTTGTCGCCTTTTGGTGAGTGCGGACTGAATCCGCGCGGAGAGAACCGGCCGAATACGCGGCTACCTTGAGCCAGTTAAATGCGCGCGAAAGTAAGTTGAAGTACGACGTTGCCTGTCCGTTTTAGAACATCATAACATTCAAAACGTCGTGGTTCAACTTTCGAAACGTCGTATGTGCTGACATCGCGGCAGAAATGTGCACATAAATCTGCATATAAATCTGCTGTACGTGCGACCTTCTTATTCCTCCATGGTGCGACATATAGCTGCGCATAATTAAATGTGCAATGAAAATGTACATGTAGTGCCCATCCGTGCGACATCGCACAAATTTGCGTACTAAGAAATCTGCGCAGAACTTGAAATCTAAAATAAAAATATGCGACTTTTCAAAAAGCTGCCCAGAAAATATTCATTATCACATAAATCTGTGCAGAAATCTACAATAAAATCTTCCACATCTCAGATATATGCTTAGATATATACGATAACATGTTTGTCATCGTTCAAATTCGCGCAGAATGCGCGAAATCGCAGAATCTGCGATGTGTGATGTCCTTTCAGGGCCACCCTAGTGCCGGATTGCGAAAGCATCCGATTTGCGAATATGTTTGGTTTGCAAAAAGCATCCGAATTACGAAAGCATCCGAATTACGAAAGCATCCGAATTACGAAAGCATCCGAATTTAAAAAGCATCGGAGTTTGCAAAAT
Organism: Crossaster papposus; assembly: GCA_037893245.1. NCBI lineage: Eukaryota > Metazoa > Echinodermata > Asteroidea > Velatida > Solasteridae > Crossaster > Crossaster papposus. The sequence continues at coordinate 1,901,295 of JBAIAA010000258.1, read as the reverse complement.
GCATCCGAATTTAAAAAGCATCCGAATTTAAAAAGCATCCGAATTTAAAAAGCATCCGAATTTAAAAAGCATCGGAGTTTGTAAAAAGCATCCGAATTTAAAAAGCATCCGAATTTAAAAAGCATCGGAGTTTGCAAAAAGCATCCGAATTACAAAAACATCCGAATTAAAAAAGCATCCGAGTTGTAAAAACACGTGCGATCTTTTTGACACTGATTCTGCTCCATATTCTCCTTGTATGAAGCTAATGAAGCTCGTAATCAGTAGCTTAGATTTAAATCAGTAGAATGCTGATTCACTGTATTTTGCGTCCTGAGCCATGCAGAGTTTAACGGCTTTTGAAGTATCGCCCTCAAACCCTGCGGACATTCGCAGCAACCATAAAACAAGTTGGCCAATACATGATATGAACGTCCACCCCTGGTAAAATGACAATTTCTACCACCTATACTTAATTTTATTGGCGTTTACGTAGCTTTTCAGTTGTTTGTTTCTTGTTCTGTATAATATATAATAGCAAAGCTTTATTTCACATTCTATACGTTGATTTCTACAATTTTTCCGATTAATTTTAATTTTTACGTGGCAAGATGACAATTTGTGAAAACACCTCATCAGATGTCCAAGCGAATGGACCAATAGAAATGCGCGTTGCGGAAGAACTTCGGGAGGATCGGGTGAAAAGCAATAATTGTCTGCTGGTACATCGGGGATTTACCGCTCCCAGTCTTAGAACACACTATGGGTATGACATCCTTGCCTTCCTCATACGCCCTCAGGGTGTGTATTTGTAGGTGATTAAAGGCCGGTTCATACTCGGCGCGAAAGCAAACGCGAACGCGAATTTGTGACGTCAGGGGGAGTTTTCGCGATGCGAAATCGCAAAAGTTGAACACATTTCAACTTGGGCGAATGTTCGCAGCGAACGCTTTGTGACGTCAAATTCGTATCGCAATCGCTTTCGCGTGAAGTATGAACCGGCCTTTAGGCGCGGAACACGGAACTTTTCGCAAATGTTTTCCTTCAAGAAATCGTTTGTAACGGAGGCTCTGATTGGGCGCCAGATGACCACGGATCTTGCCCAATGTCCGCAGGGCTTTGAGAGCTTTTTAGTAGAAAGCTCGTAAAAGCGCTGCGTGGCTCAGGATGGAATTTTGGTGATACGATGTTTGTTGCACAAACTGGGAACGCAATTTTCTGAAAATGTAAGCAAAAGCTAATGTATACTTTATCTAAAACAATCAACAAACACAAATTAAAACTTCCAACCTCAGGGAAACTTCCTTTACGACTTTTTGTTTTATTTTATATTGCATAGATATCTATCAAAAGTTACTACCATTATAGTTACCAGATATCCTGTAAGTACAGACAAGATTTACCACGGCGATTCCTTAATTTGTTAATTTTACCCATGTACAATGAAAAGCCATTCTATTAAACCAGATAGGAACTGTAAAATACGCCATCTTATTATGAACAAATGTCGGGAAACAAATTGTGAGTGCACTGCTTACCACTAACATATGCAAAGAACATTGCGAAATATGCTAACTAGAACACATTTGATGTTCACATAGTTCATGTGATGAAAAGTGCATCTAAATATGCTATCATAAAGTTGTAAATATTTGTGTTAATTACAAACAAAAGGATGAATAAATACAATAGCCTCTTTATATTTATGTGGAAACAATTCCCAATGAATGGGTCTAAACATGTTTATCTTTCTTTCCTTTTTGAAGTTCCTAACCATATTAAAGTTAAAGTGCCATTCAACTTCAAAACTAAAACCTCTCCAACTTCTTTTTCCCTTTGAGCAAATTATTTAGGACAAATCGTGTAATACAATGTCAAATTTGCAAAAGGAGTAAAGTATGCGAAAGTTTGACATGTGAAAATACTGTTCTTTAACCTTTGCTCTTTGAGAGTTTATTGCATGGCAGCACTGACCTCTACACCTGGACGGACCATTGTCCATATTCTGCTGTGCTAACACTTGAAGTCAGCGCGAACTGGAAGTGCAACATGGCGGACCCGAGACGTCACTGCTGTGAGCCAATGAAATGTCCAGGTGTGGAGGTCAGCGGATTTATTCTGTACATTTTTGTATTTATAAACATTACGTAATACGTATCGTACCAACACCTGGACATTTCATTGGCTCACAGAGTCACGTCGTGGGTCCGCCATGTTGCACTTCTCCGCATGCCGACTTCAAAATGAAACAATGATGATCTGTCCATGTATAGAGGTCAGTGCATGGCAGTAGTACATGTTAATGCACTCGGCTGTGTGCTTTGGAGGATTATACACACTATTTGTGTGGGGTCGCATAGTGAAATGCTTTGGAGTGTAAACAGGAGCAAGAGTTAACCAAACCTTTGTTTCTTTCAAAGTTTAAAAATATATTATCCAAGTATATGGGAGCATTTATTTTTGTACACACAGTAGTTTTTGGATGTTAATTATTTATTAAAACATGATTTAATCCATCCCTTGCTAATTATCAACTTCAATGGCTACTGCAAAACGTTTGTTTCCCATTATCTTCAAGCAAACTTGATTCCTCGATCCTGATTTGGTCGATCCATGGCAACAACCAATGTGATATAATGAACCACATTGCAAAGCCCATCTCAAACTCTGCGACTTCTGTTCTATTTTCACGTGATATGCAATACGCAAAACGCAGTGCTGCACAAACCATTGCAAATTCAAAAAGCTGCGCGTTTTCGTCCCATGTGGATCGTCACAATCTGCGAACTGTAATTGGTGCACGCGTGTGGCACATTCTTGTTTTTCGCGGGCAGTGCCGACCGTCCCGGACGTACAGGTACGTGTACAGTGTTGCACCTTTACTGTAGACAAATGAATTCCCCACCCGTAGTATTGGCGGGGCCGAATTTTCGGAATTGGCAGCTCCCTATTTTTCCTCATCTTTACTGCACAGTACATCAAGTTTGTTTAAAGATAAATTCGTTATATTCCGCTCGCGCTCGTTGAATATGGAAAATGGAGTGCATCTAGCTGTGTCCCATATACAACGAGGCCGAAGGCCTAGTGGGATATGGGACACACTGCATTATTCCGTGTTCCACTCGCGCTAACGGGATTTGTATGCCAAAATCGGTGCCATCTTAAACATGTAAATCCTTAGTCTAAACTCGTTTAAAACCAATTAAAACCTCTGCCCATAGTTTGAAAATGTCCAAGCCGTATAACCACTTGCTCACAGCTACGGGACTGATATAATTCTTTCTTGACCCATTAAATCTCTTGTGATTATGCAAAAGCTTTCCACTTTGTTTTGCTATTGGTTATAAAACATGAATAAGTAAACATCTCATTGGCATACAGTTTTACTGGCCTTTATTCAAAAAAGAGTTTCCACCCATACAAGCTGCCCGCAGCCTGTTTACGTTATAGAATTACACTGCATGAGAACTTGGAAACAAAATATCTTTTTGATACGATTCATATTTATATATTAGTTTTTGTCGCATTTATCAATAATTTGTTCACGGTACAATTTTAACGCTCTGTACACTGGCAGGCCATCGTAAAACCAGAATACAAGTTTTCATTATTTGTTTCTATTACCACGCTCTAGTTTTTATAGCCTTTTTCACAAATCTCTTTCGCCTATACTCTAAAGTGTAATAGAAATTGAACTGTTGCCATAACTTCCGGCTATAATGCGTACTGTTCTGGTGATTAATTCCTGATAATTAGGAGCCATCATTATTTTCCTAATATTTTCTCAAACACTATTTTTCTTCCTACTTTTTCAGCCACTTTGCAGAAGGAAGCAAAAAAGTTGACCAACAAAAACATGACAAATGAAATTGTCCTATTATATACATTCTGTATCTCTTAAAAGTAAGCCAAAGTATTAAAAGGGAAATTGTTTAGCACAAATCCATACCGGTACAAACTAGCTTGCGTAATGTACCTTGTATATTATATTTCCCTTTGAAAGTGACTTTTTAAAAATATGTATATATATATATATATATATAGTGAAGCTAAGAACTGAATGGACAATTGTATGTAGCCCTTTGCCTAAAAATAATAATACAGAACCCTACACTCGTAAGGTAAAAAAATAAGAAGGAAAACAAGATGATATGTATACCAAACGTTTCCAACATGACACCTAAGTTTCCACTCTGCATATTCATCACACACAATTGAAAGTTAGTACATTATAAGATTTTCCTGTTGATCATCAACAGGACCAAAAATACAAAACACTCAGAAGGCCAATTTCCTGGAGCTGCTGAGCACACACATTTGCTTAGCACAAAAAAGTCTTGCTCATTAAAAACAGGTTACCAGCCAAAACACCAGCTGAATACCAGTCACAAACGATATGTGACCCACTCTGGGAAAAGGTGATATAAGTCGCGCCATGCATTTATGTGTAATGGACTGTTAACGTTGAGTGTGACATTTATTTGTCAACATTTGATTTTCATTTTTTTTTCTTAAATGCCATCTTCAATATCCAAAGTTTCATATTTATTAAACAAAAAGCTGGATTTCGATAAATAAAGTGAACAAAATTTCTTTTAAGAGTGCATAGCTCCAATGTATTGTCTTAGTTTTGTTGTGTTTTGAAGCCTGTTTTCTCATGTCTGTAATTTGAATTCCATGGAGGATATTAATATGCAAAAATATCATAACCCCGAAACAGGAGGGGCTATAGAGCTGTACCAAATAAAATGCTTATAACCTGGACTTTTAAACCATGTTCATACTCTAGTTTAATTTGTTGTGACTTGCATTGTATACCACCTTTTCCTGGTGCGTGTCACATATACAAAACCCCAAAATTTGGTTTGTAAGCCTGTTTTTGCCAGGGAAGAATTTTCATGCTAAGCAAATTTGTGTGCAGCAGTTCCAAATAATTAGGCCCTGGTATTTTTGTAGGTTAAAAACCTTTCCAAGTGCATATTTTGTATAATTGTGTTTTTTTGCTGTTACCCGAGCAGTTATACACCCTAAAAGACAAGAACTATTTTCTTTATACCATGATTTTCAAAGTGCAATATCCTAAATTGCAAGTTAATCTTAGATTCTTACAGAGCTATGACTAACATAAACTGTCACTTTTTTCTCAAATTTTGCAATATACAAATATTTTGCATGAGTATTTTTTTAAACCAATACCACAATTTTACAAAAGAAATACTTTAATTTGGCCACAACTACTCCAAAAACACACAAGTAAAGACATTTGTAATACCCACACCTTCCCACCACCACTAACAGACCAAAGAAAAATCCACATGAACTACCTATTCAGTTTCTTTATTAACCCTAACCACCCTGAATCCATCAAAATCCATTTCCTGTTTTGGAGGAGTTTGGCGAATTCAGGATACAATGTACATGCACCTCCATTATTAAATACTGGTGGAATCTGATGGATTGAGGATTTTAAGCCTAGAGTGGTACTGCAGAATTTTTATGGATTTAGGATACCTCCATTCTGAGCAGTCACCAACACCAACTTGTTCGTGCATAAACATATTGGTGGACTATGGTGGATTAAGGATACTTTCTAGTAAAAGAACTCAAGTGGTTAGGGTTAATTTACCACAATGACCTTAACCAAAATATCTACATGTACTTGCAGGCAAAAAACTGTTTTTACCTTACATGTATATTTTCAGGTGTATATAGTATGCATACTTAAAGGATTACAGAAATAGAAAAATAAAAAGTACTTATATGATATAAAACATAGGTTACAGTATCAATACACCCAATAAAAAAAATTGTGTGTGATTTTAGGGTTATTTGAGCCATTACAAATTTCAAATTTCTCTTCGATCGCCCTGCCCAGAAAAATTCCTCCTGTCGAAGTCGTGACGTCACGTAAAGAATAGCTTTCTTCGCGATTGATCGCGATCGCGTGCGTACATACGTAACCACGCGATCGCAATCAATCGCGAAGAAAGCTATTCTTTACGTGACGTCACGACTTCGACATCCAGGCATTCTGTCAAAGGAGGAATTTTTCTGGGCGGGGCGATCGAAGAGAAATTTGAAATTTGTAATGGCTCAAATAACCCTAAAATCACACACAATTTTTTTTATTGGGTGTATTAATACTGTAACCTATGTTTTATATCATATAAGTACTTTTTATTTTCTATTTCTGTGATCCTTTAAGCTTAGCACACACTGGCTAAATTGAACAACATAAAACATCAAACATAAATAACAACAAATAAAACTAAGAAAGAAATCACGTATCACATGTATCATTTTTCATTCGAGTCAAACACACAGTCGTGAACCACATAACGACCGAGGATCGATATTGTGTTTTCCTTTCTTCCTTTACTTAACCCAATCCCCATTGCTTAGCGCTTGCACCGTCGATCGAGGACAGAATTCGGACAAGCAAACCGTCGATCGAGGATCCTTTGTTCCCTTTGTTCTCTTTTGTGTTTCGATCCTCGATCGTAATGCAAGACAAGAACACACATACATGTACCTGTGAAAACGTCACCAACAGCCTTTTATATTCACATTGAGAACATTTGTTTTAGTTGTGTACATTTGCATGGGGAAACAGGTTAAAGGTCAAGGTCTCTTTCAAGTTGAGGTAAATTCTAAAACTAATCATTTTTGTAACTATAAATTATGTCTACAAAACCAACCTCGGTGTGCCAAAAAAAAAGGTTTCAAAATGTAACCCGAGGACAAAAAGCCCCAAATTGTGCATCAGTTATGGAGAAAAAAACACCACCAAAAAGTACAACTACCGTACATATGACAAGTGCACATCCATCTAATAGTTTAAAAATGTCCTGATAATGCACTGCTTAATGCCTAATTATACTACAATTATTCTACAACACGCCAATGGAAGACACATCAGTGAAACACATATCTTATATCAATGACACAAAAATAACACCAAGCAAAACTTACCAATAAAAACTCAGACTTACAATTTCACAAAATTAAGTCTTAATAAATCCCAGAGGGAATTCAGAACAAAGATTAGACCAATCAAAACTCTAGGCCAGTCACATGATGTCCGCGCTTGACCAATGAGGATACAAGAAATCCACAGCAAGTACTGCAATGTATAATTTATGCGTGGTTTCTTGTATAACCAAGGTGCTACCGGTACATGCAATTCTGAAATGAATATCTTTGTAAAGAACCCCCTAGTGTTCCTTGGATTACAGCCACTCATAAAATCTGAAACCCCGTCACTCACCATGAAACTTAGCTCTTCAAGAAATATACAAATAATCATCACATGATAATTGCGTGATTTGTGATTGGATTTAGACGATAACGATGGTTGATTCTGCGTACAAGGCAATCCTACAATTATTTTTGTTCCAAACAATTACATTTATTATACAATAAATAAAATGCAGCTTACGACAAAAATGTCCGAAGCGATTTTGGTTATTTATCAGAGGGAATATAATGGAACGTCAAGGTACACACAATTTTGGCCAATAATGCATTCACGCCAAAAGTCCTGAACCTAACAACTTCAATGTATGATTTTAAACATACACTAGACTAGTGTACACTTTGTGTTTGTTTTTTTGCCAACTGTAATTATCAACACTTGCTGGATAAATGTGAGGCATTATGGCCAAATGAGACAGAACCAGGCACAGGGCACAGGGCACAGGGCACAGGGCACAGGCCACAGTGGAACAAAAAAATGCAAAATAGTGACTGGAGCGATTTTGTTTTCCTCAATTTTCAGATTTATTGATATTTGCACTCTTTATGTCCACTAACCATATTTGTAAAGAAATAGTTAGAAAGTAGTGGGAAAAAAAAAATCACCTTTTTCCTTATATCACTTGTAGAAAACTAGGAAATGTAAGGCCTTTTTCTTGACTTTTTACTTTGGCGACATTTCGATAAATGCAAATTTTAAACAGGCATAACCTATTATTATTAACGGAATACCTAATAGAAGCACAACAAAGTTCTGTCTCATTTAGCAAGAACCCCTCACAAATTAGATAAATTCGGAAAAGCGTATCATGTATAAAACACGGATTGACAATTCGCTGCAGGACACTAAAGGCATGCGTGCTGAAGTCACTAGCAAGCATTTTCTGTAGACCGTTTGCATGGCAGGATATGCATACATTGTTACGTAATGGGTAGGTCTCTTGTGCATTCATTGTTATTGAATTAACATTAAAAGAAAACCAGATCTCAAAGAATACTACGTGCTGCACACAATACAGGTATGTAGCAGGGTTTGTGACCAGCTCCACAAAAAAGGTAGGATAAAGTATTAAAAGGTAGGATACACCATTGGTAATTGTTTGAATTTTCATGAATGTTTGAATTTTTGAGGTTGTATTTCATAGTAAATATCGTTTAACTGACCTGTCTGAAGTTTATCAATCATGGATGCTGAGAAAAGCAAAAAAAAACGGCGTTCGTTTTCAACCGGCGTCGGGCAGTGGTTCCTTATGTTGTTCTCATTTTTTTTTGCGATCGCCATCTGGCGATCGTGAAATATATTTTTTCCAATTTTGATTTTTACTGGATATCTAGCGCAATCATTTAGCTGGATGACTAGAATAATTATTTACTTTCAAATAAGTAAGATATTTCTTAACAATTCAGTAGTACAATTTTTGGATATCTGCAAATGGTGTATCTCCATCTTTAAGTCGCACTGTGCATAATCATGTAATGGCCTGCTCATCAACATAGAGGGTGAACATTTCATCAAATTGTGATTTTCATTTTTTGTCTTGAATGACGTCTCTAATACCTGCAGTTTCAGGTTTTATTCACATAAATGTTAATTTTGACGAATAAAGTGAAGAAAAAAAGACTGACCATTTTTGCTTTCATCGTTCTGTTGTTCTATAAGAAAGCCAGCTTTTTCAATGCCTGTTTTCTCAGTTGTGTAATTTGAACTCTAAGGAAGTAATCAATATGCAAACATGTCATATCTCCAGAACGGGAGAAGCATGGAGCTCCATTACATATCTACATGTACCAATTAAAAGCTTACGTTGTGGGGTTTTCCAACCATGCATATAACTCAATTTAACATAATACCCTTTTTTTTGTGGAGTGTGTCACATATATCTTATCACACACACACAACATATCAGCTTGACACACACAATGGATAAGCATAAGGTACTAGCAGTAACTATCTGCTACTTACAGCAAAACCCTGAGAACTAATGTATGTACACTACACAATACGGTTTATACATGTACAGGGGCCAATTTGATAAAACATATACCATAAGCAAAAAAGTCTGGCTCAGTAAAAACAGATAATACCAGCCAAAACTCAATGTGCTTTTCATGCTAAGCAATTTTGGTGTGCTTAGCAGTTCCATGAAATTGGCCCCAGCATTACAGCATTCCTAATCCAAAGTACGGGCACACACACACAAACAAGTCCAGCGTACACAAATCTGATCAGGCAGACAATTCTAAATCAAAGGGGACAAAGACTGCAGCGTAAGGAATCTGATCAGATAGACATTCTGAAAACCAGGGGGTTGGGAGAGGAAGGGTGGCGAACACAGTAATACCTTGCATGCAAGGACCGCATTTCAAAAATCGCAACCTTGGTTAGTGAGTTTTGTTTTAGAAGTCATCAGGTAACCTCCTCAGTTGTTTGTTTGTTTGTTGTTTGTTTTGTTGTTGTTGTCGTTCTAGTTGTGGAGAGCTAAGAATCATGGCGACGTGATTGTCACCGCGACACCTGGGAGCTAGAGCCGCTGGCTTTGCTGGACCCTGTGCTGCTGATGCTAAGAGCAGAGAACCCGCTGTGACACGACTTCAGACTGCTCATGGAACCCCTACAAGGTTTTCGGGAAAAACAAAAACAGCTCATGAATATTTATAATTCATTGTATTTTAAAGGAGGTTTTGACAGGTTTTCAAGTAGTCCGGGTATTAATACATTGGTTAGGGTTAACTCCTAACCAACGTCTGAATTATGTGGTGGACATAAATTTATGTAATCTCGCGCACCAGCAAATTGGAGTGGACTTTGCAAACTTCCGACATCATTTGGGGCAGAAATATGGACTGACTGATATATACTGATTGGTTGATAGGTGTCAGCTGACCCCGTTCTCTAATGAATTCATAATGGCGGCCATCATGCAAGGAACTAGTGTCTGGCTGCAACGCTAACGCGGTTAGCAGCTCAAACATTTCTCGAAATTTTGAGGTAAGACTACCATATGAATTTGATAGTAAAAGCTGACAATTCACAGAATACATCAAATGTTGCAGACGCAAATTTTTGTTTCGTTTCTCAGTGCACGGACAATTAAAAAGAATTTAACAACTGCGGGCTGGTGCATTGTGTGCTGGTGGATATAACGCAATATATCGGAGTTACACCATGTAATAATGGTTATTCCGGCACGATATGAACCGAGCTAGCCGGCCGCGTGCCAACTGATGTCGGCCAAGGCACTAGTAAAATTACTTTCGCCTTACATATTTACCGAGGCAAAAGTTAAAAGTTTGTGAAGAACATTACCTTATGGGTTAACCACTTCGCGCCGGAGGACGTACATGTATTTACACGCAAAGGTTTCCCCAGATTCAAAACGGATGACGCATAAACAAGCCACGAACAAGGCCGGAAATGTCTGTCAGCAGCGAGCAAGGCCGGAAATACGAGGGTGTGCTCCCCGGTACCATTGTCAAATTGCCAAAGCCACACGACGATGTCGCGTAACCAAAGCAACAGGACGATGTCGCGTAACCAAAGCAACAGGACGATGTCGCGTAAACCAAAGCAACACGACGATGTCGCGTAACCAAAGCAACACGACGATGTCGCATAACCAAAGCCACACGACGATGTCGCGTAACCAAAGCCACACGACGATGTCGCGTAACCAAAGCCGCACGACGATGTCGCGTAACCAAAGCCGCACGACGATGTCGCGTAACCAAAGCAACACGACGATGTCGCATAACCAAAGCCACACGACGATGTCGCGTAACCAAAGCCGCACGACGATGTCGCGTAACCAAAGCAACACGACGATGTCGCGTAACCAAAGCCACACGACGATGTTGCGTAACCAAAGCAACAGGACGATGTCGCGTAACCAAAGCCGCACGATGATGTCGCGTAACCAAAGCAACACGACGATGTCGCGTAACCAAAGCCGCACGACGATGTCGCGTAACCAAAGCCACACGACGATGTTGCGTAACCAAAGCAACACGACGATGTCGCGTAACCAAAGCAACACGACGATGTCGCGTAACCAAAGCAACAGGACGATGTCGCGTAACCAAAGCCACACGACGATGTCGCGTAACCAAAGCAACACGACGATGTCGCGTAACCAAAGCCGCACGACGATGTCGCGTAACCAAAGCCACACGACGATGTCGCGTAACCAAAGCCACACGACGATGTCGCGTAACCAAAGCCGCACGACGATGTCGCGTAACCAAAGCCGCACGACGATGTCGCGTAACCAAAGCAACACGACGATGTCGCATAACCAAAGCCACACGACGATGTCGCGTAACCAAAGCCACACGACGATGTCGCGTAACCAAAGCCGCACGACGATGTCGCGTAACCAAAGCCGCACGACGATGTCGCGTAACCAAAGCAACACGACGATGTCGCATAACCAAAGCCACACGACGATGTCGCGTAACCAAAGCCACACGACGATGTCGCGTAACCAAAGCCGCACGACGATGTCGCGTAACCAAAGCCACACGACGATGTCGCGTAACCAAAGCCACACGACGATGTCGCGTAACCAAAGCCACACGAAGATGTCGCGTAACCAAAGCAACACGACGATGTCGCGTAACCAAAGCCGCACGACGACGTCACATAACCAAAGCCGCACGGCGATGTCGCATAACCAAAGCCGCACGGCGATGTCGCATAACCAAAGCCACATGACGATGTCACATAACCAAAGCCGCACGGCGATGTCGCATAACCAAAGCCACACGACGATGTCGCGTAACCAAAGCAACAGGACGATGTCGCGTAACCAAAGCAACACGACGATGTCGCGTAACCAAAGCAACACGACGATGTCGCGTAACCAAAGCAACAGGACGATGTCGCGTAACCAAAGCAACACGACGATGTCGCGTAACCAAAGCAACACGACGATGTCGCGTAACCAAAGCCACACGACGATGTCGCGTAACCAAAGCCACACGACGATGTCGCGTAACCAAAGCCACACGACGATGTCGCGTAACCAAAGCCGCACGACGATGTCGCGTAACCAAAGCAACACGACGATGTCGCGTAACCAAAGCCGCACGACGATGTCGCGTAACCAAAGCAACACGACGATGTCGCGTAACCAAAGCAACACGACGATCTCGCATAACCAAAGCCACACGACGATGTCGCATAACCAAAGCAACAGGACGATGTCGCGTAACCAAAGCAACAGGACGATGTCGCGTAACCAAAGCAACAGGACGATGTCGCGTAACCAAAGCAACAGGACGATGTCGCGTAACCAAAGCAACACGACGATGTCGCGTAACCAAAGCCACACGACGATGTCGCGTAACCAAAGCAACACGACGATGTCGCGTAACCAAAGCCACACGACGATGTTGCGTAACCAAAGCAACACGACGATGTCGCGTAACCAAAGCCGCACGACGATGTCACGTAACCAAAGCCGCACGACGATGTCGCGTAACCAAAGCAACACGACGATGTCGCTTAACCAAAGCCGAACGACGATGTCATTTTGGTTGTAGTCCAACAGTGCCTTCTGAACATTATGAAATGAACATTCTAGAGATAATTTTTGGCAGCATTGTTGTGCATTTGAACTAGACTAAGACACAATGACGCGGCTCCTGCACAAATTTGTGCTTAAGTACTATTTTCATCTGGTAGCTCCCCTACCTGAAATCTTCATGAGACAAGACCTCATGGTAGTACATAACCTTGGACTTGTGATGGTGATGGTGCGTCTTGGTCTGGTCTGTCTTGGACAGGCTGGAGATACTGCTGTAGAACTTGAACTGCAAGATGTACCAGCCAGGGGCCTGACACACATGGGAACCCTAAGCAAAAAACAACAGTTGGAATAAATTTAAGTTGACTATCAATTATTTGGGTCCCCATTTAAACAAATAAAAATTATATGACCTGGAGCCATTTTTATGAAGCTGCTTAGCACACAAAAGGTCACAGATTCAAGTCCGCCTTGCCAATTTCTTTGTTCACTTTGAAATTGAGAATAACACACTTTCCCTCAGCACACACATACTTTTGTAGATGTTATGTATATCACACTGTTAGTCAGCTATACAGTTTAAATTCCCACTACGTTTCATAGACAAACTCCAGTCGGGCTACAAATAGTCGTTTTTGTTTTTTGACGTGTGTGGTTTTGTACGAGCGACCCATTCAATAAGACGACCCCAAAATTAACAAAGCTCATTCGTGCAGACTAGAGGGGGTGCTGGCAATGATGTGTCATGGTGTGCAGCATTTGGGTAAACCCCTTTTATGGTGTGCATTGCAGTGCAAGTTCATGCCACCCGTAGTGCAGGAAGTCAATTCCAATGCGTGATTTCTTTAAATGCCGACTTACACCAAAGATTTTGTAGTGCTTTCTATGAAAGGGGGGATGAAATTAACACTCCAACTTGAGCGAAATGGCAACTTATAAAAGCCGACTTAGAAATACAAATTATAATGGACATGCAGACAATCGGGAATTTTTCAGACGGCCGACTTAATGAGTAAATTAGGTCGACTTGGTCGGAGTTTACTGTAATGTACTTTGTTTGGGGACCACTGAAACTTGGGCATGGTGCCCTCAGGAACACACCATTCTCGCCTTTAGAAGAAAACAATTATTTAAAAAAAAAATGTTATGCTGACAGACTGACCCGGTTTTTGTATAACCATGTGACCGGAATCAATGGTATTTTTGGCCTTTATACCCGGTGTGGACATTCCTTTGTATTTGTATGGTTAAGAAAACTCTAGAAAAAGTCTTAATATTCGCACTGTGAAATATCTTTGAACCCGATTTTTCGATCGTGATTCCCTCGAGTGTTCCTCTTCATTATGCCACTAACCCTAACCCAGTTTGTGAATCATGATCAGAGGGTCAGGGGTTCAAATCCAGCTGCTGGCCTTATATTGTGTCCTTGGGCAAGCCACTTGACACCCCACTTGCCTATGTCCATCCAGGAGTATAAATGGGTACCGGCATTAGCTAGGAAGTAACCTGCGATGGACTAGCATCTCATCCAACGGGAATAGAAATATTCTCGGTCGTTTCATTCTACTAAAAACCCGAGATAAACACTGGCCTGATGGCTTAAAAATGACTTGTAATTTTTTTTACCTAACCCCAAAAATGACTCTAAAACTGTTTTTTGGAGAGGGGGTAACATTGTGTAGGCAAGTCCACACAACGTCTTCACTACCTGCACTGTGTGGACATCTTTTGTTCACAGGTCCACGCAGTGATATTCAATGCTTGTACACTTGCAACACTATACCTGAATGCTGGCTCCAGCTTTGCAGACCAATGGCAGCTCCACCTGCCTGTAGTCCACCCCGCAGACATGCGACTTGTCAATGACCACCGAGTTGGTGGGTCCCATAGGGCCCAAGGGCTCCTTGTGGATGGTCAGCGGCCGGCGTGACATCAGGACCGAGAAGACCACGTCGCCGCGCAAGATGTCAAAGTCCCAGGTCAGGACTTGGTGGGCGTCCGTGATGTGGACCAGGACCTGAAAGAAAAAAAACCACCTGGATTATTTCTAGGTACCCGGGTACCCAAGTAACCGAGTAACCGACCATTGATGTCAGGAACTGGTTTCAGATTAGGGAACCAAGTTCCGGTAACTAATTTTAAATACTATAATAATAATAATGGAACGCTAATCATCCTTACTGGCAGCTGAGATGTTGAATTGCGAAGGATGCGCCTACAACGTGATCGAGTCGCTGGCATGTAGACAGCTGCCACACGACCCTACAGTATATCTGACCACAGATCACAGCCAGAGATTGAGTTAAATTTGCTTACAATTATTATCACTGTTTATCAGGAACGAGACCTTTTTTTGATTCTAAAGGTGCTCTTAATGACTAGAATTAGAAACCAAAGAACGTTGTATAGATGGGTTTAAAGTTTATTTAAAGATAGGATACACCATTGGTAATTGCTTGAATTATCAGGAACGGATTTGGGGGGTTGTATTTTAAAGTAAATATCGTTTAACTGACCTGTCCGAAGTTTTACAATCATGATGGCGAGAAAACCAGTGTAGGGCAGTTGTTCATGTTTTGTTCGCGAGTGCTGTCCGGCAATCGTGATTTTTAAAAATAAAATTCAATTTTTCGAACAATCACAGGATATTTAGAGCAATCTTTTTACTGGATGTCTAGAATCATTATTTACTTTCAAATAAGAAAGATATTTCTTAATAATATGGTAGTCAAAACTTTAGGTTTCTGCAAATGGTGTATCCTACCTTTAACATTATTTTACTTTTATTCCATTGAATAAAAATATTCAGACAGATGTGGTATTTAAAAATTTAATTGCTGATGTTTAGTTTTTCTGATCTTTAACCAGTTCGCGACGGGAATATTTTGAAATTGACAGAGCCCAGGCACGGGATTATTTTTCACAAACTTCTCTGAGACAGGTTCAGGCCAGCATCTGTGGGTAGCACACCCGACCCTGCAAATGGTGTATCCTACCTTTAACATTAATTTACTTTTATTCCATTGAATTAAAAATATTCAGACAGATGTGGTATTGGAAAATTTAATTACTGATGTTTAGTTTTTTCTGATCTTTAACCAGTTCGTGCCGGGAATATTTTGACATTGACAGAGCCCAGGCACGGGATTATTTTCCACGAACCTCTCCGAGACGGGTTTAAGCCAGCATCTCTGGGTAGCACACCCAGCCTCGCACGCCATGAGCTGGTCGCTGACATATATTTTTCGGACCATGCTCTTGACATGTTTATCCGTCATCCATTTTTAATTCCAGAAATCGTTGCGTGTATACATGGCATCTGGCGTGAACTGGTTAAAACCCAAAATTAAATAATAGTTGCTGAAGGAGTGGTAGGTTCATCTAAAACAGAGGTGGTCCCCTAGAGTCTTCTACATATCTATTCCTATCACAATTAATGGATTTGAATATGGTCAGACTTTAAGCAAATGCACCACTGTGCAATGTATGCTCAGTGTTACAACTGATAAAGTACCGTAGTAACCAACAAAAATTGTAACACAAATTGATTGAAATTTTTGTAATGTATGTAGTACATGTATATAATAGAGCTTCATAGCCTCTCCCGTTCTGGAGATGACATGTTTGCATATTGATTAATTCCTTGAAGTCCAATTTACTCAACTGAGAAAACTAACTTTGAAATAGCTGGCTCTGTTGTACAGGTAGTACATGTACAACAAAACAATAAACACAAAAAGGTTGTTTTTCCACTTTAATCATCAAGATTAACATTTCTGTGAATGATACATGAAACTTAAGGTATTAAAGATGTCATTCATGACAACAAATTAAAATCACTTTTTTAATGAAATGTTCACCCTTTTAACGTTGAGCAGGCCATTACAGTGTGACTTACATTGTAATATCCTTTTTGTGGAGCCGGTCACAAATGATCGATAGTGTAGTAATTATTTTTGGTAACACTTGCTTTCAATTTCTGTTAGGACCGATAAAGTACATGTACATTTTACTGCACTATCCGTCAATAGTAGTGATACATGTACAGTATTGGTCAATTTGTGGGACATTATCCGTTGGTGATACATTATTCGTTGGTTACTACTACATTAATTATCAGTTGTAACAGCATGTGATTTTGAGTTGGCTCATCGTGCTTTTACCTCCTGAGGTAGACCTTTCTGCACTGTGGCCGATTTGTAGATGGTCTCCGAGCACAGAGGTAGTTCATCTGGGTTTTGCAGGTCCTCCATGGAGCGGTAACAGGTTTTGGGGATGAGACCACCTTCAGGTACGTTGCACTAAAATCATCACAAATTTAATCATTTCCATGGTTTGGTAATGGTAAAATTCCAAAATCTTAGTCCAGACAAAAAAATCAATTATATATATGCAGTAAGCTCTCATTACCTCAAAATCGATTAACACCTTTACGTCAAGAGAATACGATTTTA
The DNA here is from genome assembly GCA_037893245.1 of Crossaster papposus. Taxonomy (NCBI): domain Eukaryota; kingdom Metazoa; phylum Echinodermata; class Asteroidea; order Velatida; family Solasteridae; genus Crossaster; species Crossaster papposus. The sequence continues at coordinate 1,884,083 of JBAIAA010000258.1, read as the reverse complement.
TGTACATGAATATGTTCGTAATTCAAAATCTCTGCATATGTATCTTTGTTTACCTTGAACTTTTGTTTGACCAATGCAAACGAAATTGTCGCCCCCAAAAAAGTGTAACCGATCGCTAATCTTTTTTCGTAAGTCATCAATCACCAATGCCATTGTTGCCGAAAAATTGCGATGGTTTTGAGACGGCACTGGAAACATTTGGGTATGCCGCGTGCTGCCTCAGTTGCATTTCGCGAGCTTGCTTTCCAATCAGAGCCAGTTGCTGGCTTTAGTTAAAGTGGACATGCGAGTGCAAAGGAAATCCAATAGCTGGCGGTAGTGGCAGTAGCCACATGACTGCTTAAAAATCTATGAAGATGTGGCACCAACAAAAATTTGTTCAACTCTAAGCAAAATCAAAAATATAATGTCTTAATTCACATTGTGCACACATTTGCTGAAACCCAAAATAATGCGCCCTGACGCGTTTAGATAGAAAAGGTCCTGTGACCACATGTTGGAAACCCCTGAGCATTATGGTGCAAGAATGCAGTGTAGTGCAGAGCAACACAAAATAACAGTTCACGCAATTTAACTGGTTTATTGTTGCATGTTTGTTACGTTACTACTCTTCAGAAGCAACTAAGTTTGTCTGTTTCTTGTTTTCCATTGGCTGAATAGGTTATCCCAATGTTTTCCCGACTGACTGTACCACCGACTAACTTCCTGACTGACTGACTGACTTCAGTATAAACTAAATCCAGAACTAAGACATCCGATTCTAGCTTGATTTTACAAACCTAGTCTTCTTTTAAAAGTGTTTAGCACTAACAGATTGCCAAGACCATACTCACATAACACTCCCCGCCCAGAAAGTCCGGTATGAACCGGGGGTCAATGTGCTCAGGCAATCCCCCAATGTGCTCCATGTAGTTCTTCCCGCCGTAGATCAGAAACTTCTGCCGCGTGTTCTCGTCAATGAACGGCGAGACCAGGGTCCAGATGACGGGGAAGACGCGCGGGGCGCGGACGATCAGGAGCTTTCCCATGGTCTCTGGGTAGTTGGCCTCGACTACTTCAATCATGCGCAGCAGGGCCTTGACCCCCGGGCGCCAGAGGTGGCGCATAGAGAGACCCTCACAGTCTACCAGGCAGGTCCAGGAGCTGATAGGGCGGCCGGCTTTGCGAGTGGCCTCCTCGGTGCGTCGCAGCCCTTCTTCGTTGATAGACAGCACCTGGAAAAATAAATTGATAACAAAAAAATAAATTGATAACAAATTTTAAATCAAAAGAAGGCAGGACGAAGTAACTAAGGCTGGGTTCAGGTGGTCTGTTCTTGGCCCAAGAAACTCGATCTCATGCTTGAGCGGTGGGAACGCGACCTAATAACACTGCACTCAAATCTGGATCACACACCACCTACTTGTATTCATCAAGGTTTAGCACGAACGAGTTTAATGTGTCAAGAACAGACCGCCCAAATTCAGTCAAGACTCGTGTCTTTTATTCAACCCTAACCTTTCCAAGTGCCAGTACTGTTGCTGTCACACTAAAAGAGAGTATATATATGATACATGTACATCTCCAACTCTCCAGTGTATTGGAACCGGAAATCCTCCTTAATGCAGCAACATTGACACCACTTGTCATAATAACAAAGCCTACATGTACTTAGTATAGCAATATCTGGGTCAAAAACTGCCTAAAGACCTATATGAAACTGCCTAAAGACCTACATGTAACTGCCTCACACAGGTGTGATTATTTTTTAGAATTGGCAGTTTTATTTATGCATTAGTGTCGGCAGCTCGGGACAGCAAGGCTCTGCAGACATTTGCACCAGATGCACTGTACGGTAGGTGTTCTATTTGACAGAGTTCAGATTAAGCTAAGAATTCTTAAGCCAAATTGCATGCTATGGGCTTCAAGCGCAGGTACAGGTACTCCCTAAATGGAAAGATATGAAAAGTTGGAAGAGAACAACGGCAGAGACACATATACTTTGTGTTATACGCACGAACAGTACGTCCACAGGTAGTACAGAGCCCATAAGAATCTGCTTTCTCGAGAGTGGCATGCAAGGTATCAGGCGCCGCTAATTTGACAATAGTTCTCCTCAATGACATACATGTACATGTACTCATTTCACTTTAGGTCGGCATGACTGTGGGGGACTACCACTAGCATTTGTCTTAGTGTTTGTTCTATTTCGAGACGAGCAATTTTGACATACCCAATCAAGTGTTAATGTTTAAGCCTGGTATCAAGGTTAGTTCGGTACACATGCAGCCGAATGAAATTGCCCCACTTAATTGGGTATCCTTACATGTCTAAGTATAGCCTCTTCTCCAGACGCCTTGATCAATCCCTTGACATCCATCTGACCGAGGCGGACAATATACAGAGGCCGACCGTCTGTTCGAGGAAACAGGAAAGAAAATTAACCTTCGCCAGCCACTAATTTCAACAAAATACCAAACAGTGGTCAGTTTCGGAATGTAATGCTGAATTAGGAAAGAAAACGGTGAATTAGGAAACAACAGCAGTAAGTTCAAATGGTAACAACTTCTCATAAAATACTTTAACTTTGTATGTATATGCTTTGATGGTGATAAAGAAATGCATGACAAAAAATACGAAGTAAAAATCCTTGGTTGAAGTGTAGTGTTTTGTTATCTTCAAATCAAGCTCTTGAGTTTATTTACGCGGATGGAATCTGCCGTCTGTGGACAAACAAATTTACTGCACATGTATCTCAAAGACAAAAGATGTATTTACAATGATTTTTTCGTCACTTACCGGTATGTTTAAAGATCAATATTTTAGTAACATAAAGTTTAATTTTTGAAAATGCTCAAATGTAGGTGAAAATATCGGTAGCTGTTAAAAGATTTTCGTTTTGTTTTTTGCACCACCCTATTTTGTAAAAATACCGTCGGTTTATTTTCAAGATCCATCAGCTTATAACCATCCAAACGACAGGTGATTCTTGCATTTCCCTCCACATAACAAACCAATTATTACAATCTTATCAATGTCATTTTCTTCGATGGATTTAAAAAAACAAATCCCCAGGCTGCCATTTACACCTGTTGGGAACGAAATCAACACCCACCACATCACCTGTAGCAAATTGCGTAGGATGTTAACTTGATTTATTTACAGTACTGTACATGTATATTGTTTATGTAATCAAAATCCAACGAATGACGTTGCTGGACTTGCGAAGGAGTTACAGACCCATAAGCAAATCCTGCAATACATGTTTAAGAATCAACCAGGAACTGTGTATGTTTTCAACCACACAATGTCCGACCTTGTCAGGTCAAATCTGAATGGTACATGTACATCAAAATAAGCACTCTGTTCTTCAGACGTCATGCACACACACAAAACAAAAACATTTATGCAAGACTTTTTGTACGAACTGATCAAATATGTGAGGACAGATGATTGACTTGGGAGGACCTTTGAGCACGTTCGAGGACTTGTGGGAAATGGAATGGACTTGTTAAACAAATATGTTGGACTTGGGATGGGATAGGCTAGTGATGTGCATGTATGTAAAATGTACTTCTGAAGCCTTGTGGGGACTTGTGAGGACATACGATAGGCTTGGCATAGACTTGTTGGACATGTAGATGAGGACATGTACCTGTAAGGACATGTACGGTAGGACTTGTGGTAGAATTGTGAGGACATACACATGTATCATCGACTTCATACACATGTGGGACACTGATGAACTTGAGAATGTTAGAATTTGGGATGGATTTATGGGATATTGTATAGGTTTGGCCCTCGCTGGCTGCCGATGGTCCTCGATGGTCCTCGATGGCCCTTGATGAATTTCGTTGGCTGTCGCTGGCCCTCGATAGACTTTGACAGACTTGTGATAGATTTGTGATAGATTTGTGATGACATATACCGGTAATTCAATTATGATGGACTTCGAATAGACTTTAGATGGACTCGTGAGGACATACATGAACATGTATGATGGACTTGTTGGATACACTTGTTGGGCTTGGGACAGACTCAACTACAAATACAGCAGAGAAGAATATGTTGTTTTCTTCTAACCCATGTCATTGTAATGCCAGCCTCCAGCGAAGGACCTGGTCAGGATCTCGGGCGGTTCCCAGGTGCTGAGGATCTTGTCCACCTGATGCTGCTTGCGCCAGGCCAGGGACGCAGTGATCATCTCATGGGCTTTCTCCGTGTTGAAGTCCCGCGCCCGCAGAAAACGTAGCAGGTGCATGTCTTTAGGCATCTGTGGTCAGAGGAAAAAAGGATGGGTGAACAAAACAGTGAAATAAAGAAAGATAGAAAAAAAGAAAATGGATATTTTGCAAAAATGTATGTTCACATCACTTCACAAATACATGTACAGTGTAGTACACACAGCGGCTGCCTTATGAGCTTTATTCACGAGTCGGCCATATCAATTGAGGTAAAATCTTCATTTTTGTAAGCCACATCAAAAAATATAATGAAAGTGAGGCTAGAATGCAAAAATCTTCTGGTACTATCCCATTCAACAGTATCCATTTCAAAAAAATACATTCAGGGAACACTACCAAAGCGGCTTCATTGAGAATAAGGCCAATTGTTCTGTAGCACACAAAATACTACCCCGGGACCCGACTAAAAATAAATTTTCCTATTCGTGGTTTCATCATTGGCTTCGCGTGATTTACCGTATATTCAAAATGTAAACTTGAGTTGACTTTATAGACTTATAAAAACTATTTTTTGATAAACCATACTTCATTTTTTCTTCTTAATACTGGCCTTCTGAACACTCCATCAATGTCACACGCCCACACGTGTAAAACTCGCCAAAATAAATAATCAGAGTTTGTTCCACAAACTGCAAGCTACATGTACGTTCAACCGAGGAATCTAAGCCTGAAATTTCAACAATTCCTTGACTGTTGACGGCACTCAGACTAGTGATTAGACACAAATCTAAACAGCGTGTATCACCAGATATTCTCCAGGAATGTCCGACTTCTAAACTTGGCTACGGGTTTCATGGAGCAAAAATACAGAGAGTTGACAAGGGCAGATATGCAGATTTATCATCAGACTACATGTAGGGGCTCAGCAAATGCCTAAAATACCGTGCAAGATAAAGCCATTTTAATCTCTCATAGCAATTATGCACTGCTGTAATATGGGCAATTCCATGCAAAAAGTGGACGTGGCTGTAAAGTGGAAAAATTTTAAAAAAAATCAAAACAACAAGCATCACAACAAGAAGTATGGTTTCCAATAAACCCTAACCCCCTAGGCTCTACTCGCACTAGAAAACATACCAAACCTAAACAAACATTAACAGCTCATATATAGTCCTACTGTAGGTTCAGTAATTATTGGTATACTGTACTGAACCTAAAAGTACTAAACCTGCCAAACTTCAACAGTTGAAGTTTGATTGACTTGGTACAGATGGGTCAATGCATTCTATTGACTTGGTACAGATGGATCAATGCATTATTCAGTGTTCAGGATCAGTGCAGTGATGACTGGCCAGTGGTATTATCATGTGCAGTGATGACTGGCCAGTGGTACATGTATTATCATGTGCTTGAGTGGGGACACAGTATACAGGGTGTACACTGTACTGTACATGTACAGTTGACCTAGAACTTTGCCATGACCAGCCCTGGGTCAGCCAAGAATGCCTACTGCCTACTGCATTCCCCAAAACTCCAACATTTTTGCAAGTCTCATGCCTTTCTGCCCTGACCCTCAAAGAATTCAACAGGGTCTCCTTAGGCATTTGGCCTTCAGTCAAACAAAGTCCAACAACAAGTTGGTAGATTACGTTTAAACGTTTAAACGTAACAAAACAATTTAATACGTTTAGAAATTGTCCCAAACGCTTAAACAAAACTTGAATTAAAAAATAGGACCTTCTACATGTACAGTACATGTATTTTACACCATCTAACCTCCAGTTTTATTTGCATGTTACCAAACCAGACACAACAGCTGTGCATGATGACACTCTCAATGACAGAAAGATAGAACAAAAGCCTCATAATAGTTGATTTTACGTTCTTTGAAAATATTTAATTTACAAAGCATTAGTGCTTTTAGTACTTGGTCACACTCCTAGAAGTTTAATTTGATACATTTCTCAATGAACGGCAACTACCAGTACAGGTCCTACATGTATTGTGTCCATTATGTTGATATACAGTGTATCCCATGTGTTTGATGTTTTCAATACACCGCTTGTCCGAAAACCCTGAATCAGACTGCATCTCTCCAGCTTATTCTTTTTGTGTCCACTGTCCGTGCTACATGTACTGTATGTGTTTGATGTTTTCAATACGCCACTGCCTTCCACTGAGCTCCCCCCCCCCCCCCCCCCCCCCCGCCCCCCCACCAAAACAAAATACAAAAATAGAGTGCTTAGTGTCTCTCCTTGGTCTATTGTGCTTTAGGGCAAAAACAACCAGCATGGACAGCATCTCTCTGAGGGCTATTCCGGATAAAACACTCAACTTTCCTGGTCTTAATAAAATCTCACCTCCAAAACAATCTTATTCAATACTCCAGAGAATGATTGACAGCCCCATTGTCCAAATTGATAGATTATATCTCATGTTTGTTACAAAGAAGCTGGTTTGGTTTTCTTATGACTCCGAAGACACTAACCTCTTAACCAGTTCGCACCGGGATTATTTTAACATCACCGAGCCGAGGGGCGGGATTATTTTTAACGAAACTCGATTCGAAGCGGGTTCAGGCCGATAGTGCCGGGAAGCACACCCACGTATTTTGGGCCTTGCTCGCTGCTGACAGAGATTTCCGGCCTTGCTCGTGGCGTGTATAAATGCGTCATATGTTTTGAATCTGGGGAAAACTTTGCATTTATATACGTCATCCGGCGCGAACTGGTTAAGAAACCGGCTGCTATTTATCAATCAACAACGAGGGCCTTAAGGAAATGGAGTGACCACTGCCAGCCCCCTCGTAAAATGGTTCCCTTGGGCATTTTAATTTGTACAAGATTGCGTGGAGTACAGTCGACTCTTGTTAACTATTCGCGCCGGAGGACTTATATACACGCAAAGTTTAACCCAAGATTCGAAACGGATGACGCACAAACACGTCACAAGCAAGGCCGGAAATGTCTGTCAGCAGCGAGCAAAGCTGGATATGCGTGGGTGTGCTTCCCGGTACCATCGGCTTAAACCTGACTCGGATCTAGTTTCGTTAAAAACAATTCCGCGCCTCGGCTCAATAATGTTAAAATAATCCCGGCGCGAACTGGTTAACAAGCTCGGTTAGGACGAGATTCCGTTTTAAAAGACAAGCTTTTTCGTAAGTCCTGACTAAAGTGTTTCAAAATTACGCTTGAGTCGCTGGATGGTGCTGTTTCAGAAATGTTTAATGACACTGCTATACATTTGTAACCCACGAGATACATACACCTGTACTCTCTTTTAATAATAAAGTCTTCAGTCTATGAAATTTGTTACCGCTTTAAAGTCTGATGTAAAATATAAGCGCAGGTGTCTTGATGGCCCCCGGGAAAGTCCTGCTGTTATTACACACTACATGAGCAGCATCTTAAAAAACAAAAACACGAACAGTGGCTTTGTAAACTGATCAGAACAAGCGTTTAGGTTTACGTGCATTAAGAGACCTACCGGTACATGTGAGAGATGTGTAGCTAAAGAGAACATTTTTGTTAATACTGTACTGCCAACAAAAACCAGACATTCAAGAAAAAACAAATGCTTAGTAAAATTATCCTTCAGGGTTCCCTTTCACTGAAACATAGATAAAAAATAAAAAAATGGTTCGTATTTTATGAGAGTCTATCTTCGAGGAGAATTTGATAAAAAAAAATCAAGGTGGGAAATTTGCAGACGTTGAGCTTACACAGAGTATTAACCCTAACTCCCTCACGGCTTTTACTAGAAAGTATCCTGAATCCGCCACAGTCCACCAATTTAGGTTTGCAAAAACTGCTGGTGTCCTGAGTCCATCAGACTCCACCAGTATGCATTCTGGAGAGATCCTGAGTCCATCATACTCCACCAGCAAAAGTTTGATGGACTGTGACGGATTCAGGATACCTACATGTAGGTGGCATACAAAAAATTGCAGTGCGTTTCTCCATAGAGTCCATCACAGTCCATCACCTGAATTTCTGTATCCTGAATCCATCACACTCCTGCAGTAACGCTAGGCTTAAAATCCTCAATCCATCACACTCCTCCAGTTGGTTCAATATGGAGGTATCCTGAATCCGCTAAAATCCTCCAAAACAGGAAATGGATTTTGATGGACTCAGGGTGGTTAGGTGTATGTTTTTGTCATTGACGTCACAATTTCTTGAGATACATGTAGAATTTGTCATAAAAAACCCCGTAATAAACTACATGTACTGTGTATAATATCTTTGCCTTGACATGATTAAGCAGGATTTTTGAGTAAGAATATCTTGTGAGGTGATGTGATGCAGGTACATGTACAGTATTTTTGATGCCTTTTTGTTTAGAGACCAGGCAGAGTTTACCCCATGAATCAACTTTTTTCAAATAAGTATTTATGAGCAAATGAAATTGGTGTATAAGTGTGGGCAACATTTGCATTTTGTCAAAAAGGAAGATGACGCGCCCCTTTTGGATGGCCGTAAATCCCAATCCACTTGAAATTTGGCTCTACAATATTTTTTTAGTTTGAATGATGAAGCTATGTTTTCAATTAGTTTTTTTCCAAATCTGAGGGAGTCACTAGGGGAACTGCTGTAGGTGACTTGATACGGAATGACCCATTGGTCTGCAATTCTGGACGTGACACGCGAGTAGCTGCAATTCGCTGGCTGAAAATTGTGCCCTTAACGCGGATTAACGCAGCTTGTTGTTGGGTTGTATTCAAATTGTGAATAGGCAAATTTTGAACTATAATCAAAATCTTAGAATATTCACAGAGCTAGAATCTTCATCAGGTCGTTTGTCAAGAACATTTCTATATATTTTGAGAATTTTTGTGGTATAGTATCCCTTTAAAACGACACAGGTTTTTTTTTTATCAACATCTGCCCTGTGTAAAATTAAGCCGCAGGTGTGTTGCAGTGGGGAGGGAATACGGAATCGGCGAGGGTGATACGTCTCACAGAATGGTTTCCGCCCGAGATGTATACCAGCGATATTCCGGCAACAATGAATTATTCAGGATTGGGACCCCATTTAATACATGTAGGTAACAGATTAGCAGATGTGTTGAATACGAAACAGGCAGCTGTCTGCTTGGCAAATCATTCTTGCATACGTACATCGGTACATGCCTTCAAGGGTTGTGTTCACAGGATGCTCAATTCGGCAATACCCAATGGTTTGTCTGAACATCTGCTCCAATTTTCCTAGATACGGTATGTCATTTCGTTCATAATTTTAGGTTATTTCCCATTTGATTTTGTCTTTACCTTTTGGCAATTTCACTAATGTTGTGCAAACTCGACACGAAACCGACACAAACCCGACCCAAAACCGACCCGAAACCAACCCGAAACCGTCTCGAAAACGTCTCGAAAACCGACCCGTCCTGATCTGATCTGATCTGATCCGCATAATAATTTTCCGTTATTTCCCATTTTATAGTTTTGTCTTTAACTTTTGGCAATTTCACTATAGTTGTTCAAACCCGACCCGAAACCGACCCGACCTGAAACCAACCTGAAACCAACCCCACCTAATCTGATCCGCAACCAACTTTGGGTTGGGTTGGTCGGTTCTTAGAGATGAGCTTCTTAAACTCCACAATGCTTTATGGTCGGTTCGGGTTGGTTTTTCCCTGATTTTTATTAGGTTGGGTGGTGTTAGACGTGGTGCAAGTACGTTACACTACGTTGAAATTCGTAAAGGTACGGCATAGTTTGGGGGAGGAGCCACAGAAGGGTAAGTACGTTAAAGTAAGGTAAACCACGTTAAAGTAAGATAAACTACTCTTGACTACGCTAGTTCGAGTCCGGCTCGCCCACGGACAATTACGGAATGGTACGTATGATTACGCCTGATTACGGTAGACTACGTTAGAGTTTGAACCAGTACGTCCAACTACCTTCAACTACAATGTACGTTAACTACGTTAACCTCCGCTACGTTCAACTACGTCCACTAACGGCTATGTGACCAGGGCTTTAGATGAGATTGCCCTCTGTAGTTTGTCCTCACCTTCCCCTTGTGCGTTTCATTCAGCCATTCCCTGAGCTCAATCAGCCTGCTCTCCTGCAGCAGAGTCAGCGGCCCTAGGTATTGCTCGATGTAATCCTCATCCACCTTGGATACCTCTAAAGAACAAAAATCACAACATTTCCTTGTTTAATTTCCATAAATATCATTATCCCATAATGTCATTATCTCAAAATATATTTACATTATGTAAACGTTACATTTTGTATAAACGTTACAATGTACGCATGAATTTTCAACTTGTTAGCACCCCTCCTTTCTCCACCTCCTCCGACTTTTGCCCTGTTCTCATACCTCCAGCACACGGTGTATGCATTATCAACAACCCTCTCTACCCTTCGTGCATGTTTACCGGTACTTTGTAGACAGCTTCCCAATACGGTAGCAGAATGTCACAATATATTACAAAGACCATACATTTCATTCCAAGTTTTTAGACCTGTAAAATGCGCTCTCAAGATTCTTCATTTGAGGTGAAGCAGAGACCTGCGATGGGGCCAATTTCATAGAGCTGCTTATGCATAAAAATTGCTTAAAGGTAGGATACACCATTGGTAATTGCTTGAATTATCGTTGATGGGTAGATTTGGGGGGTTGAATTTCATAGTAAATATCGTTTAACTGACCTGTCCGAAGTTTTACAATCATGGATACGAAAAACAACGTTTGTTTTCAACCGGCGCTGGGCAGTTATTCTTATGTTATCTTTGTTTTTTCGCAATCGCCGTCCGGCGATCGCGAATTTTTCTTTATCAAATTATATTTTTCGGAATAATTACAGTATATCTAGCGCAATCATTTTACAGGGTGGCGAAAATATTTACTACTGAATTATTAAGAAATATCTTACTCATTTGAAAGTAAATAATGATTCTAGGCATCCAGCAAAATTATAGCGCTAGATATCCTGTAATTATTCGCGAAAAAACAAAGAAAAAATAAAGAAAACATAAGAATAATTGCTCGACAGCGGTTGAAAACAAACGCTGTTTTTCGTGCTTTTCTCAGCATCCATGATTGTAAAACTTCGAACAGGTCAGTTAAATGATATTTACTATGAAATACAACCCCCCAAATCCACCCATTCATGATAATTCAAGCAATTACCAATGGTGTATCCTACCTTTAAGCAGCGTTAAGCAGCGTTAAGCAGAATAATAAAGCATTTTTGGGGGGACAAGCACATGTACATGTATGTACCGGTACACTGTACGTACATGTACATAATTTGTTCAGCTTAGCAGATTTCTACATTTGTTTTTAAAACAAATGTAGAAATCTGCTAAGCTGAAAAAATAATATACATGTACATTTGTGTACTGTACATGTACCTTCTTCAGATCCCATTCCCCCAACCGCGCCCCTCTCCATCGTGCTGGACGCCAATCTCCGTCTCATGTTATCCCTAAAGCTGGTCTGCCTGGCCCAAGACGTTGAGGGCATGCTCTCGCTTGCACCTTCACTGCTCTGGTGATGGTGGTTGTGGGGATGGGGATGATTGCTGTGGAGATTGTTTCCATGGTGATGGTGATGATTATTCGTTTCCGGGTGTCGGCTGTTGGCGCTGTTGCTCGGCGGCGCCTCTTGTGACAGCCTCTTGCCCAGCTCTTCCTTCTTCGTCGCCTCCACGTCTGGCGTCGCGGGCTCGGAGATGGTCAAGGTAGCGTCGCTTGGGTGACATTCTGCCCACGATGGCTGGCACTGGTGCCCTTCCTCCAGAAGCTCGTTGATGTAGTACAGTAAGATTTCTTTACCCTGGTAAACCGGGCACAAATAATAACAATAACAAATGTTAAAATAAACCTCAACAATATACCTCTATCGAGCAGTCTACAGTCATTCGCCATTATGCATAAAACAAATCTAATAATTTGTATTCCCAATAATGTCCCTGGGATGTCCCTGAAATAAAACTTGAGAAACACCTTTATCGTATTATTGAGATGGAGCGTGACCTCTGGATAACACACAAACATTCCCAATGGAAGATGAGCCTATACTGAAGACTTCCATACTGTACATGTACATGTACATGTACGGTAATTAGGTTTGTAATTTAGTATTGTGGAGTTTGATAAGCTACCTAAGGATCCATATTTGTTGTTTTGCTGTTGGATACAAAACAAGTCCAACGTGGCGTTATTTACCGTTAATAAATACCTAGGAGAGTTGCTGGCTTCTGATTGGTCGAGACTCGATCACGTGGAGTGGATTATTATGTAGTAATAACCCGGCTTTCAAGAAGAAGCGAATAAATGTTCCCTGAACCAGCATTAATCAAGCATCATGTAAGCCCATGATGTAGGCCGAATGCAACAGTTATACGGTAACTTGTAACAAGGACGCGTCAAATCTTGATACTGCGCGCTATAAATGTACGCGTAGAACGTTTGTATCTATACGCCCGGTATTTTTCAAAATGTGCGTGTCGTCTGTTAACGCTAGCGCGTTGCTATGCACGGTGGGCATCAGTGGTCAGCTAGTCTGGTCTCAAAGTATAGGTTATAATAACAACACATATTAAAGAGACAGGGTATCATGCATAAGCTAAAACATGGCCCCTAAACATGAACACAAAACGCTAGAAATATCGCCGAAAGAAAAAGTCACGAAATTTTGAGCATTTTCACAATTTTTCTCGTTAAAAAGGTATTTATTAAAGGTAATAACAGTGCGAGGACCCGGTTATTACTGCGTGATAATGACCGGGTTGGGGGATGACTGCTGGTAATGGACCTCGCCTTCGGTTCGATCCATTACCAGCGGTCATCCCCCAACCCGGACATTATCAAGTAACCCAACAGAATGTGATTCTCAATGGGTTCCGGAATATATCAAATGACTTGCCTGCTAAATCCCACAGGTTCCAATTGAAATGTCAACTGGTTCGATCCTGTTGGATTCAGCAGGGTCAGGGTTAAAGGCTTTCAGTTAATTTAAAACTGTTAAAACAAAATATTCAATGAGATTCCATTTTTGAGTTGTGGGATAAAAAGTAGGAATAAGAAAGAAATATTAGGAATTTCAAGAAGAAGAAAAATAGGAAAAGGCAGAAAAAGTAGGAAAAGGCAGAAAAAGTAGAAATACCTGAAACCTTGGCATATGGATAGGAATTAGAAAGGCTGTGTTTACCTTTTTAAGACTAGCTGCGTATTGCTTGACTGCCATTTTCTCAACGGTGTTCTCAAAGCCAAAGAAGGACTTAACTTCCAGGCTGGCCGTCTGCTCAAAGCAGGTCCAGTCTGGATTTTCTGGGTGAACCTGGTGTCAAAAAAGAGGATAAACAAGAAAATAATAAAAATAGAAACAATAATTACCTTAGATGGGTCATTTGGGAGACATCTCCATAGACAGTAGACACGTACACACAATTTTTCAAACTCTACTGTCACCTAACTGAAATTCGGTATTTATACATTTTTGACCCTGCTCTATTGATCTAGACTGTTTCGACAATAAAAATATCCTTTTACGGGATGGGCCATTAGAGGGACATCGAAATGTCTCCCTAATGTCAGTTGTCCCCTTACACCATTTGTAATTGCTTGATTTAGCATGAATGGGTGGATTTGAGGGGGGGGGGGTATTTTATAGTAAATCGTTTAACTAACCTGATTTTACAATCATGAATGCAGAAAAAAAAAAAAAAAAAAAAAAAAAACGGCATTCGTTTTCAACCGGTGTCGGGCAGTGGTTCAAATGTTGTTCTTGTTGGCCGGGCGGTGATCGCAACTTTTTATTTCTTTTAAAATTCAATTACAGGATGTAGAGCAATCATTTTGCTGGATACCTACGGTACAATCATTATTTACTTTCAACTAAGTAAAGTATTTCTTAATAATTCGGTAGTAAATTGTTTCTTGCTTTAAAGGTAGGAATACACCCTTGGTAATATGATAATGTTTGAATTATCATGAATGGGTGGATTTTGGAGGTTGTATTTTATAGTTAATACCGTTTAACTGAGCTGTCTGAAGTTTTACAGTCATTGATGTCGAGAAAAGCACGAAAAACAGCGTTTGTTTTCAACCGACGTCAACCAGTTATTCTTATGTTATTTTTGTTTTTTCCCGATCGCCGTCTGACGATCGCAAATTTTTCGTTATAAAATTCATTTTTTCAGAATAATTACAGGATATCTAGCGCAATTATTTTGCTGGATGCCTAGAATCATTATTTACTTTCAAATGAGTAAGATATTTCTTAATAATTTGGTAGTACATGTAAATATTTTTGATATCTGCAAATGGTGTAGAGCAACCAAGCTGCACGACGTTTCAATTTGGTTGTAGTCTAACAGTGCCTTTTCGAACATGAAATGAACATGCAAGGGAGATTTTTGTTGCACGAATTCATACTGTTTAATTGATTCCTGAATGTTGTAAACACAATCTTATAAGGTTTCTCTTTTAGCTGGCTCGGACATTGACAGTCTTTTTATTCCTATTCCCCATACACTGTTTATATGAAGTAAGATTTGATAGAACACAGGGATGTTAAGACGTTTCCTGCATAGTCATATCCAGGCATTCAAGTGCCCGTGCCAATCTCCCCTCCCCTGCCCCCCCCCCCCCCCCCCAATTAATCTAAACCCGCTTTTATCAACAACAATGCCGTTTCTACAGCAACGATGATGCAATTGACTTCAATATAAGAGGATGTTGATTACAGATCGGAATTAAAGAACTGCAGCCTTTCGTCTGTCTGGTTGCTGCGCACACTGCGCATATTGTGATATAAATAGCCCAGGAATAGGCCAGGAGGTAAGATACCGATGTGAAATATGGTTGTGCAAATTGGTACGGCCTGAATTGATTCTTCTTGCATTGCTTAAAGGTACTGGTAGGATACACCATTTGCAGTATATCGAAAAAATTTACTACCGAATTATTAAGAAATATCTTACTTATTTGAAAGTAAATAATGATTGTAGGTATCCAGCAAAATGATTGCCCTAGATATCATGTAATTGTTCCGAAAAATTGAATTGTATAAACCAAAATTCGTGAATAAAAATTTTAAAAAACATAAGAAAATCTGTATCTCCGGTTGAAAACGAACCTTGTTTTTCTTGCTTTTCTCAGCAACCACGATTGTAAAACTTCAGACAGGTCAGTTAAGTTAAGTCGGGAAAGTAAATAATGATTGCGCTATAGATATCCAAATTGTTCCGGATGGCGATCGCCCCCCAAAAAACCCCGATACCGGTTGAAAACAAACACCGTTTTTCTTGCTTCTTTTCCGGCATCCATGATTTTAAAACTTCAGGCAGGTCAGTTAAACGATATTTGCTATAAAACACAACCCCCAAATCCCCTCATTCCTGATAATTCAAGCAATTACAAATTTACATAAAATGTACCAATGGTGTATTCTACCTTTAAATTGTATTGTGGCATTATAATTACAGCTTAGAAAAGTGAGTAATGACAATAATAGTTAAATAATGTAATTTGTTGCCAAGCTGTGTAAAATATACTCAGCGTAGAAACAAATATGACATTCAAAGCATGTACCAGCATAAATAAGAATTTCCAGGTACCGGTATCATTAAAGGTACATGTATAGTACCAGTAGGCCTTCAGGTACATGTATAGTACCAGTAGGCCTTCATGTACATGCATACCATTTGTCAGTTGTGCATTTTTATCGTTTGAAGCAGCATGCACATTATATTTTAGCTCTTAATGCTGTACGTTCCGACTTCCAATCAATTAATATTCTCAGATTTTGATTTCAATTGAAAATTTGCCTATCGAGTCACAATTTGAATTGCGACCACAATCAGCTTTCGGGCCGCGTTGCCGATCAGCCGATTGTAACCATGCGCATGTCACCCGAGCACTGAACCGACTAATATATTAGCTTCCACATGCTCGTACTGTATGATCCATACATGTACGTCGTTTGAACACTTGCGCGTACCATTTACGGATGACAAACCAACAAGGAGGTACACTTCCCAAGAAACAGACAATTGTACCAAATTTTATTACTTCCCCAAATGCTGATACATTAAACGAACCCTTTTCAACAATCGGCAAGCGTACTGCTGGTATAATTACCCTTTGCGTGAACTTGAAATAGATGACAATACTGGTGCCTCTATCCTTGATTCTCTTCGTACTAATATTACAGAAGAGTTCAAAAGCATCATCCATGTCGGTTGGGAAAGCAACAGGTCCAGGTGGCATTAGCATTAAAATGATCAGAATTGCTTCACCTTATCATTACATTTTTAAACCTTTTTATAAGATGTGAGCGATACCCTAAGGATTGGAAACATGCTTTCACAAGGGAGGAGATGCATAAATGTACCAGTAGTACAGGTAACTATTGGCCTATTTCTATACTGCCAATTATATCTAAGATTTTAGAAAGATGGACGCATTTATTGGTACCGATATACTTGTAGCTACCTTGATGAAAATCTAATTCCTAACAGTTTGCCATTTAGGATTTAAACCTCTGCACTCAACTTAAAGCACCTACATGACATAACAAAACAAGTATGTGGATGCCATAGAGAACAAAGAAGTTACAGGCAGTATGTTTATAGATCTCAGTAAAGCAATTGATTGTGTTGATCATGAAATCCTACCAGAGAAATTACTAAGTAAATGTACATGTATGTTCATATACTAGACTATACTAGACGATACTACCGGTACCCGGTAGGTCCACTTTTATTTATTGTTTATACTAGTGATCTTCCATTTCGCATTCCCCCAAAATGCTACACTTTTGTAAGCTGATGACTCCACATTAAGGTGTAGCTCCTCAAACAATAATGCAACAGAAAGTACATTACATATAGCTTAAATACAGATCTTACTACCGGTACAATAGTTTCCCCCAAAAAGTGTAATTTTTTTCCGCGGGTTTTCGCCCATCCCGTAAATAGGACTGTTTTAAAAGTAAATTTACAGACATACCCAAGTATACATTATACCGGTAAGTATTATTGTTTTGTATTCCTGTAAATATTCTTGTATAAATACTCATCCTGACCCACGCAGCGCTTTTACAAGCTTTCTACTAATTGTGCTCAAACCCCTGCGGACATTCGGCAAGATCCGTGGTTATTAGCCCAAAGATTCATGCCTTCAATCAGAGCCTCCGTTACAAACAGAAGGTCGTTTTTCAAACTCCTGGCTTTGGCTTCGTCTCCGGCTACAGCCTATTGCTAAACTGTATGAATGAAGCCTGAGAAGAAGACCCAAGCTGGGGTTTGGAAAACGGCCCAAGGCATGCGAACTAACATTCTTCCGCAACACGCATTTCTTTTGGTCCATTCGCTTGGACATCTGAGGTGTTCTCACAAATGTTCATCCTCCTACGTAAAAAATAAATATTAATCGGAAAAATTGTAGAAATTACGTACAGAACATGAAATAAAGCTTTGCTATTATATATTATACAGAAAAAGAAACATAAAAGACTGAAAAGTTACGTAATTAAACGCCAATACAATTACAAGTATAGTGGTAGAAATTGTCATTTTACCAGGGGTGGACGTTCATATTATGTATTGGCCAACTTGTTTAATGATTGCTGGGAATGTCCGCAGGGCTTGAGGGCGACAATTCAAGAGCAAGTAAAACTCTGCGTGGCTCAGGATGGTAAATACTCTGTTTGTATTTTTGTGTAAATGTTGTTGTATTTAAATGTATTATTGTTAGTTGTCAGTTTACGGTTTTGTTAATGACTTTTGATGTGTTTTTTTTTATCAAATTTTATTTTCTGACTGTTTTGGCACACCCTGGGTAAAATTATGTAATAAACAACTAAGAAAAATTTCCCAAAATACATTTCTCAGACGAATCTTTGGAAATATCATTTTATTTTCTTTGAAATGACAGCATGCCAGAAGGAATAATTTAAAAGGTACTTTAGTGTTATTAATATATTTACAAAAAAGGAAGCTTTTCAAAAGTATTTTGGTTGGTTACTTTTTGGATAGCTGCAAAAATAATATACTGCAGCTTGAACCCTATTCATCTCAAATCCTATTTGCAAATTGCAGGATTTTTTCGGATTGAGGCGACTTGGAAGATTTTGCACGATTGACAGGCATTTGGGGTTTTTGACACTTGAGGATAATGCAGGATCCAGGACATACGGCCTAAACTACATGTACCGGTACTGCTACCGGTAGATGATTTTGCCGGATTGAGGTTACTTGAGTATTTATCCAAATCAGGATTTTGAAGGAGTAAAGTTATTTGTTACTTTGTACTTTCACAATCTATGCAAATTCTCCATAGAGCTTCCATCAAGGTGTGTGTCAAGGATAGAAAAACATTTGAATACCAAGGGTCATGTGTGCAGACCCTTGCTGTAATACTGTAGGGCACTTACATGTAGCAGCTGTTTGTCCCATGTTTGGCTGCTTTATAACTCAATGGTAAACCCATGCACTGCATGATTTTGCAGAATTCAGGCAGTGGTAACCAGTAATAAATATTGGAGGATTTTGCAGGATTCAGGTTATATAGAGTTTTAAGACTTTTGATTTGAGGATTGTGCAGGATTCAGGTTACATGTATTTGTAAGAAAAATGGAGTAGGGAGTTAGGGTTTAATATATGTAAACATTCATGCAATGTGTACTTGCTATTCTAACATCTTCCAGTGTATGGCGTTTGTAAAGCAATATATTCTGCTGGCCAGCTCTGGTGTTATTTTAACCTAGATCCAACTGTCGCCTTGGGTGATACTTTCAATTAAGGTGATAAGGCACCTGAAATCAATATACAATGTAATTACGCAGCCTTGAATGTTGGTAACCCTGGGAGTTTTATATTAGCGCATGGGCCCT
The DNA here is from genome assembly GCA_037893245.1 of Crossaster papposus. Lineage (NCBI taxonomy): Eukaryota > Metazoa > Echinodermata > Asteroidea > Velatida > Solasteridae > Crossaster > Crossaster papposus. Next base: position 1,865,064 of record JBAIAA010000258.1, on the reverse strand, counting down.
GTCTCTGGAGAGGAGAGGGTCTATGATTAGTTACGGTATAATAAAGGGGTGGTTAGATAATCAATCTATGGACTAATTTGATGACGTGGCAGCATTGATATTTTCAGAGTCATGCGCGAAACTGTCTTTGTAAATGTAGATGTAGGACAAATCTACGTAAACACCACATGTAACATTTACGGGTAGTTTGGGAACCCGGTACTCATATAAAATAAACAAAAGTACATGTTGTACCTGTTTAACCAGTTCGAGTCGGGATTTTTGTGTAACATTCACCGAGCCGTGGCACGGGATTACTTTTAACCAGTTCGCGCCGGGATTATTTTAACATCACCGAGCCGACGCGTGGGATTATTTTTAACGAAACTCGATCCGAAGCAGGTTCAGGTCAGTACCGGGAAACACACCCACGCATTTCTGGCCTTGCTCGTGGCGTGTTTATGCGTCATCCATTTTGAATCTGGGGAAAACTTTGCGTTTATATTCGTCATCCGGCGCGAACTGGTTCACAAAACTCGGTCCTACAATGTAGGCGGGTGCAGGCCGATGGTGTCGATCAGGAAGCACACCCATGACATTTCCGGCCTTGCTCACTGCTGACAGACATTTCCGGTCTTGCTCGTGGCGTGTTTATGCGTCATTCGCTTTGAATCTCAGAAAAACTTTGCGTGTATACATGTATGTACCGGTACTTCCTCCGACGCGAACTGGTTAAGAAACCCTACCTTAAAATGTTAATCTCAGAAGTAGCTTGTTTATAACAATGTTCTGGTATACCGTATAAAAGGTCTGTACATACCGTATAAAAGGTATTTGTGACTCGCTCTGCAAAAATGAGTCTGATGTTGCAAAATACATTTTCACGTAAAGGACTGCTTATTGTCTTAGAGGTGATTTTTCTTTCAACAAATCATATTTTGGTTTTAAGGAATTTTCGTTTTATTCGACACCTATTTTTTCAAAACCGATCGTTTGTAAAGGTTGTTTTGATCACCAAAGTAGATTTAATCAAGGTTTTCGTCATCCTCTAACCATAGCATCTAATGAAGCACTACAATTATAAATATTCATTTCTGTTCAAAGACATTTTTAATATAACTGAGAAAAAGCAAATTTCAAACAATCGTAAAAGACCAATGCATTACACTACAGAGTTGGGCCATACATGTACAAGTATGTATGTCAAATGAAAGCTTATTTCTTGCTCTTTCTGACCAACGGTAAAACTTAAAATATTTTTTTAACACATTAGACTTATTTTTGCAGAGTTGGTCACATTTGGTCTGTACTACCACATCAGTGAGTCAATGGAGCAAATACTTGAGTGTGTACAGTGAGCTTTGTCGTTTTAAGGTGTAGACCGTAACGAGCATCATAAACATGAAATATATTTTGTTTTCCATACATATAGCCTCGTTTTATTTTTAAAATAAAACAAACAAACAAATGACATTCAAAACATTTCGCTTTCAATGGCTGAGGAGTTACTTTGTAATTTACGAGTTACGAGTACTCAATTCCATAATCTGGAACTGATTCCTGACATCAAAGAATCTGGAACTGATTCCTGACATCAAAGAACGGGTACATGTACAGTACTTGAGTACGGTACCTGGTTCTAGTGCACATCCCTAGTTACACTGTAGATACATGTACATCTACATTTAGGAGAAAAAATCCACCCAGGAAATTAATAGATATTTGATATCAGTACATGGATTTATACAACAGGAACTCGGTGGGAGTACCGGTGTACAGGCTCTTCGACAAGCGAATCAGATATAAGGACAGGTATTCATTCTTGTCTTTTCTCCCAATTTCAGCTTGCCATTGTGGCGTAGAGACACTGCAGGAAGTGTACACTGCAGGAAGTACATGTAATATCTGAAAATTGGAGAGAGTTGTTGACTACATGTACATGAAGTGGCAATATTTAGATGCACCTGCCGTAGTTTAGAGGGACACTATCCATCCTGGAAAGTGCCCAATTTGGCTACATACAATGTACAAAATGCATTTTAAACGAAACAGTGTGGTAACGGTAGTAACAAATTTCGATATCTGCAAATAGATCAGGGAGATAGATCATTTGTCGGTTGTGCAATTTTATCGTTTGAAGCAGCAAAAGTGCTGAGAATATAAAGATAGGTGCTTGACAAACAACCTGATGAACTTAATACATGTACATGTAGCTCTGTGAAACTGCATATTCCGAAAAAACAATCTTCTAAGACTTGCTGTCGAGTCACAATTTGACTAGTTGGCTTGCACCCATTCACGGATACATGTGTAACAGTATTGCATAAAAAATAAATCAAATAAATTGGGGCAGTGCTAGAAAATAGCCAGGTATTTCCAACAATTGCCGGCTGGCAATCGTTATAAATTGATACAAAATTCCACTATTCTTGAAAACCACAGCACACCAGGTGCTGTGAATTCACAGGATGCTTGAGACTGTTATTCATTTACAGTCAAGTAAGGTATTTCATAATAATTCAGTAGTTACATTGCACGTTTTACGTTTGCAAATGCATGTTTATATTTGTCCACACAATCACCCTTTATTTTTCGGGGGTCAACAATCAAGCTGTTTTGGTGGTACATCACATTCTGCAGACATGACAGAAACATTACAATCTGTTTATTGGTGGTGTGTACATTGTATACGTGTGCATCAGACAATGAATCATCTGCATTTGGATCTTTTTATTTACAGCTAGAAATACCGGTATGTACAGATGTAAACAACTGGATTTTTTTCTTTCTGAAAGAGTATAACGTTGGGCCGAATACATAAAAAACTAGTAATTGCTTATAAGCAGAAGCACTGAAAAAAAGCAAAGGCTCACCAAGCAGCGAAGCACATAATGCCTTAACCAGTTCGCGCCGGGATTATTTTAACAACGCCGAGCCGACGGGCGGGATTATTTTTAACGAAACTTGATCCGAAGCGTGTTCAGGCTGATAGTGCCGGGAAGCACACCCACGCATTTCCGGCCTTGCGCGCTGCTGACATACATTTCCGAACTTGAACTTGGCGTGTTTATGCGTCATCCGTTTTGAATTTTGGGAAATTTTTGCGTTTATATACGTCATCCGGCGCGAACTGGTTAAAAGACATGTGCTTAAAGCAATAATGCCTGAAAACGTAACCTTTTCCTTCGCTTTTCAGCTTTTCTTTTAAGCTTGCCTACATGTACCGGTATGTACAGTAGCAAAATGCTTACATGTAGGTTCTGAACGATAGTGCTAAATGCTTAACGACAAAAGCAAAAACTTGTTTTTATGTACTATGCACTGTATACGTTTTCAAGCAATTACTAATCTGGGAAGCATTTGCTTGCAAAAACAATTAGCTTTTACTTTTGCCTACATGTACAGTAAAAGAAGTTATATTTTGCTTGCTAGCAATTTTGTTTTAAATAAAAATTGAAGCAAAAGACTAGAACAAAATAATTGCTAGTTTGTATGCATTCGGCCCATTAGATTAGTTTCCTTTAAACCAGACCTTTCAAATACCGTAGGACTGGATATATCGGTAGGTAAACAATCCAAAACATACAAATTGTTGCGGATTCCAGGACAGAATATCCCATTAAAAATATATATCTTGCAAAAAGAAAGTTTTTTAATCAATTTTTGAGGAGGAATGACAAAATGTGAAGTAGGGCTGTTTACAGTTCAAATGGAAAAGTACTCCATTGGTACAATGTAATTTTTGTTTTTACACTGGTTTTTTTGGTGTGCTTTAATATGCCTTATTGGGGAAACTTCAAATGTCACATATCGTCGTGACAGCAATATTGACCTTTGGACAAGTGAATGGCATAAAATGTAATTCTAGTTTTAGCGCCAATACAAAAAATTTACTTGCCCGTTTGTACACATATGTAGGCCAAGGACATTTGCTTAATAGCAAAAACCTTCCCAAAAGTCCTCGTGTTCTCAGTTTAGTTTTATTGGACCTGGATCTATGGAGTGCCATGGCCTTCTGGTCTGAAGCATTGAATCTGTAGATGTACAAGTACTGGTAATATGTACGGTTATGGGTTCGAGTCCGGCCTGGGACTATAGTGAATGTGCCCTTGGGCAAGTCAGTTTGTAACTCTTTGCTTCTCTCCACACAGGAGTAAATGGGTACCTGTGAGGGCAGAGATGGTTATTGTGGTTGATTTAGCTGCTTTGCACCGAAATGACAGCATTGAGCTGTATACTCCCAAGGGAACTGAGCTGTATACTCCCAAGGGAACTGAGATGGTATTTGGAATGTTTCGTGAGCTCAAAGACTGGGGTAATAATGTGACATCCTCCGTATTTCAGCTTCACAGCTGCCAGTAAGGACGGTTAGCCTAATATTAATATTATCATTATTATGAAATTGGAACCTGGATAAGACAGCCAATTTGTGTGTTTTATTGTACATGTATAAAACTACATTTCATGTACCGGTACATTTCACCTTCCTTGTCTTTGGTTCCCTCCCCCACAATTCTCCCAGCCTGGCTGACATGTTGTACATGTTGTATCACGTTGCCAAGGTTTTGAAGCAAAAAGGGGATTGTGGTCAATAGTAATAGCATCCTTAGAATTCTTCTGACCAATAAAATCTCACGATCACAGAGTCATTAGGAAGTTGGTTAAAGGGAAACTCCACCCATAGTTTATAATTGCATAATGTTAAAGAGTGTCAATTGCCATTGTGACTTGATTTTTATTTCATTTTTATCGGTTTCGGTAATCATATAAAACATATATTTTCTCGCACTGCGCTTACCGTCATGCGAGCCGCCATTTTGTTCTGGTTTATCGGTACATCCGAGATATTGTGACGTAGTGTCTGCACCATCAGTATGCGAAGCCCGATCGATAGCGGCCCTGCACGCGCAAGGAATACAAGTGAACCCTTTTGTGTCGGCATAGTTATGTGTACTGTGTGAAAGTGGGCTCAAAATCATACGGAGAAGGACCGGATGCCATAATTACTAGCTCACAGATTTTCTATTCTTCTCAGAAAATACAAAAATAAACGATAGTTTTTGGCGCGACAAGTCGATTCTCTGCACAGAAATGCAATACATGTACATGTACTCGCTCTAGTCGGGCGTCGTAAAACATACGTCTGCATTATAATGTAGTTGGCCGCGTCCAGGTGGGATACCAGTGCGAACAACAGGCAATAATGCGATATGTGCATTGAGGTGCAGACACTACGTCATAATTTCCCGGGCGAGGCGGGAAATTTAAATTTGGCCGCGCCCTTGTACTCCTGAATGGCAAGAAATCGTGAATATAATAAGCGCGTGTGTCGTTCTCGATAACAAATCAAAACAAATTCTCTGCCGAGTCAGTACATGTATGTTACCATATTTTCTTTTAGACTAGGTAAAATATTATTGAGCCTGGAATTTCCCTTTAAAGATGGAATATACCTTTTGCAGCTATCCAAAAAGAAATTTGAAAAGCTTAATCGTTGTAAAGATAATAAAGAATATACGGTACCATTTGTCGGTTGTACATTTTTATCATTTGGAGCAGCAAAAGTGCTTAGAATATTAAAGAAAGGTGCTCGACAAACAACCTGATGAAGTACATTTGATTTAGCTCTGTGAATGCTGCATATATATCCCGAGTAAACAATGTTCTAAGATTTGATTTCAATTCAAAATTTGCTAAGTCACAATTTGAATTGCGACTACAATGTGCATTAAGTTCTCAGCCAGTGGAATGCAGCTACTCGCGTGTCACACACTGAACAGACCAATAGTAGCGCCAACAAGTGTGGCGCACGTTGTTCGGACACTTGCGCGCACTTTTTGCGGAAATGTCCAAAAGTGCGTCTCTGACACGCATATTTGGAAATGGCATTCTTTTGTTATTTACTTCATAACGATATGCCAGACGGAATATTTTCACAGGGAGTTTTGAATAAATAATATCTTTACAATAAGGCATAAAAAAAAAAAATGTTATGTTGGCGTAACCCGACCGACCCTAAAAATACGGCCTACCCTGGATATTTTTTTTTTCAAGGGACGACATTTAATGATTAAAATCTATATAAATCTAGTTATAAATACGTTTGAAACCATTTCTGACCGTTTCTCATTTTTGTTTGTGTGGATTGTGTATATATTGAACCTGGACACGCTATCGTGTATCACTACCGGCTGAAACAATTAGAAAACATATCATTTTCATTGCTGGGAAAGGGAAAAAAAAAAAAAAAAAAAAAAAAAAAGAATCCCGACCTACCTACCCTATTTTTTTGGGCCCGTTACGCCAACATAACATTTTTTTTTTTTATGCCTAAGTATATATATGTAAGCTTTTCAACATTTGGTAATTTTGGTTGGTTATTTTTCGGATAGCTGCAAAAAGTATATCAACCCTTTAATGACTCTAAACTCCCTGTTTAATTATTACTTCTGGCATGCTGTCATTTTAAAGAAAATAAAAGAAAAATGTCATTTCCAAAGATGCATCTTAGAAATGCATTTATTTGTATTTCTGCAAATAGTGTGCGCAAGTGTCGGAACGACGTACACGCATTAGTCAGTTCAATGTGTGATACGCGAGTACTCTGTAGAGCTCTGCAATCAGCTGAATAAGAATCTGCCTTAAATGCAGATTGTGGTTGCAATTCAAATTGTGACTCGGCAAATTTTAAATTAAATATACAAATCTTATAATATTATTTTGTGGGAATAATGCATTATTCACACTCGCAGAACTAAAACTTCATCAGGTTTGTTGTCAAGCAGCTTTCCTTGGATTTTGAGCACTTTTTCCGTTTCAAACAATACAAATGCACAATTTACAAAATGGTCTATTGTCCCTAACACTGCTAGACACAGCGCAGTGCATCAGGTAAAAAAGTCTGGTGCACTTTGATGCATTCTTCTGTCAACAACAGTGCATAAATGACCAGTCTGTTACTATGAGAGCTGCTCCTCATTAAACATTGACAGCTGTCAGATAGACTCTGCTGCTTTCTGTGACCATTCTGTGACTGCAGAATCTGAAGCAGTTTGACCTGGAGATTTCTGACCTGATATGATGGATCTCGCTGCACTGGGCAGTTGACAAATGATGCAGTTTGCTGCATGTGACAGCAAACTCACAGAATATCTGGTGGCGATTATTTCCTTTTTTACGTACCACATTCGAGCTACATGTATGGGCGCATACTGATTGGACGGTTTTCACGAATGGTCATGCATTATACAGTACATGTAGCGAACATACATGCGGGTAAAGGTCACGACCTCGTGGCTGTACCATGGATTTAGCTGCAAAAATATGTACACATATTTATCCATGTAGATAGCACTACCGTCCTACGCCTATAGTATTCGAACTCGTTGATCTCCATTTCGGGGAAATCAGACCATCACTTGCCGAAACAATAGCCACTGCGTAATTTAACATTAGTGGGTAGGCAACCATGTGCAATGCATACACAGACACCAGTTAGTAACAATAATTATTGCACAGTAAAAATTATGTGCGTCCATGCTTGGTTGGGACTGGTATAAAATTTGCTGACATGTAACGTTTATAGCAGGTACATGTAAGCCACATTATTTTAGTCAAAAGCAAAGTGCCGTATCCATCATACGCTATCTACATGTATGTACATGCATGGAGGAATAAGAGCAGATACATGTAGTCCTATAATTAGGGCCATACATGTAATTGGCTCTCTTTTGTCTATTGTCTTATCCCTTAACCAGTTCGCGCCGGGATTATTTTAACATTGGCGAGCCCACGGGCGGGATTATTTTTAACGAAACTCGATCCGAAGCGGGTTCAGGCTGATAGTGCCGGGAAGCACACCCACGCATTTCCGGAACTTGCTCGCTGCTGACATACATTTCCGAACTTGAACTTGGCGTGTTTATGCATCATCCGTTTTGAATTTGGGGAAATTTTTGCGTTTATATACGTCATCCGGCGCGAACTGGTTAATGGCGACAGGATAAGACAATAGACAAAGGAGAGCCAATTGCGGCCCTACTGTACATGTAATTATAGGGCTAACGCTTACCATACTGTACTCATAATGGGCCTATGCCTATTATCGATCGAGGCGAGAAAGAAAAATATTAATAAATATTTGGCCTACCATGGCAGGAAGGAAACACCTCCATGGGTCTACATTGTATGGGATTGTACATCGTAGTAGGCTAGTTCAGTTGGTGGAAATGACCCCGGTGAATTTCACCATGTCACAAGCCTTTTAGAGCTACCGGTAGGCTCTAAATGTACGGCGTTACTGCAGATATTATCCTCCTCCATTGCGAAACAACAGCAGACAAATATTTTTCTAAACAAAAATCGTAAAATATCTCCCATGCATCATCGACGTGCATGCTTGCGCGCACTTTACGATTAAGCACAGCCAGGTATAGCCACATGACCTCGACCGAAAAAACAACAAAAGTCATGTACAATGTATAATGCATGACCACTCGTGAACAACCGTCCAATCAGGATGCGCAAATAACCCGTAAAAAAAATCGCTACCTGGTGGGGGGCAGGGTGAAAGTACAGGGTGGTCCAAAAAAAACTATACCCAACTTTGGAGGCCATTTTCTCCTAGATGATAAAATATTTTAGTAATTTGGTTTGCATATTATTAAAGCACATATCGTTGAGCATTATTGGTGAAAATAGGGAAGATATTACATTAATATTTTTGGAGATTCCTATTTTTAGCGAGTATGTGTAAAAATGGCTTTTCCACGGGAGCTGTCAATGCATCAACATGTTTGAATATGATATAACACAATAATGTAATGACGCGATAGTCCTTTGACAAATGTTTTTGCGAGAGCTTCTTTTATTTACATGATTTTATTTATTCATGATTTCAATCTCACAAACATTTTTCTCACTTGGTTAGACTGCCAAAGAATTTGTGCAGGAACAGACTTTAACTTTTGCAATGACGATATTATTATGTGCAAAAAATCATGACAATTGTCTATTGATGTTCCAGATACATGAAATTATATCATTTGTTGAACTAACTGAAATGAACAAAACCATAAGCCTATCTATTAAAAAGTATTATTTATCCATTTTAGTGTAAATAAAAGAAGCTCTCGCAAAAAAAATTTGTCAAAGGACTATCGCGTCATTACATTATTGTGTCATATCATATTCAAACATGTTGATGCATTGACAGCTCCCGTGGAAAAGCCATTTTTACACATACTCGCTAAAAATAGGAATATCTCCAAAAATATTAATGTAATATCTTCCCTATTTTCACCAATAATGCTCCACGGTATATGCTTTAATAATATGCAAACCAAATTACTAAAATATTTTATCATCTAGGAGAAAATGGCCTCCAAAGTTGGGTATAGTTTTTTTTGGACCACCCTGTACTGGTACTAGGTAATGTGGAAACTATGTATATATTTCGGATCCCAATTCCTATTGCATTACAGGGCAGATTTTAAATGTATTATGGGTCAAACGTTTATACGGTTATACTGCATAATGGCTCATTACATTTAGGATAAATTGCTAAATTACCTTTCATGCTTCGGAGGATGTCTGAACACGATCTGGCACTGTATTTTCGTAGGGGTGGGTCAGATTTTTCCTAAGTCTCTGGCGGTGGACGTGTACATGTATGTATACAAGTCAGTGGGTTTCTATTGGTTATGTACTCTGTTTTAAAATTAAACCTGGTCGAATTTGTGGTGTCTGACTTAATTTTAAAATGTGGCTGATGTACATTGTACAGGGTTGTCCCCCAACAAATATAACGTAATACATGTACATGTACCACACGTACATGTAGAATGTATTTACATCGATAGATATGGTTACAAAGATAAGTAGTTTCTACTTCAAAATGAGACATCAAACGTCTAAATATGACCACGTTTGACAGAGTTATGAATAATTTCCCAAGATGGGTCAAATTGACCATGAGACCACGTTTTTCGATTTTGTTTGGATACTGTGCAAGTGTAGACTTGAAATCGAGTCGTTAGACTTTGTCGTCTTTGTCTGTGCAGGTGCCAACGAAATGACTGGTGCTCAGCCACCTGCACGGATAAAGACAACAAAGTGTGTAACGACTTGATTTCAAGACTACACTTGCACAGTGTCCAAACAAAATCGAAAAACTTGGTCCCATGGTCAATTTGACCACTCTTGAAAAAAGTCTGTCAAACATTGTCATATTTAGACGTTTGTCTCATTTTGAAGTGGAAATCTTTGAAACCATATCTACCGTAAATTATTGATGTTAGTGAACTACCGGTACCGTACGTGTTGTATTCCGTTATATTTTATTGCATATTTTTTGTAGACATGTATTGTCTTACATGTAGTCAGTCTTTGCATTTAAAAAGACGTAAACGATCACGGAACTATAATTTTTTCGTAATCCTCTTTCCTAATTTGATCGTTCATTGAAATGAAAAAAAATGTTGATTTAAATATTTTTATCTACATTTTAATAAACAGAACAGTGTAAAAACAAAGTATTTTAAGAAAACTACTTGTTGTACATTGATGCTCCTATTTGATGTGCTTAGAAGTTTGATTTCTCGTAAAGTCTGGAACGTTCCTGAGGTCAACTTACACGCTCTATTGCTGATTAGTTTTGTCCCAAGAAAATTTAGCTAACGTTCTTATTGTTCAGTTGTCAACATTTGTATAGACAGTTTCAATTTATGCTCAGGGGTGTTTTAATCTTTCTTTCTCCTTTTTGTTTTTTTTGGAGGAGGGGGGTTTATATTGTTTCTTAAATAATTCTTTACAAAAATTTAAATGTTTTAAGAACTCATTTGCAAACAAAATTAATGTATTTGACTCCGTGACAAGTAGTATTTGTACATGTACAAATGTACATTTTAACGCGGAGAAAATGCAGGCAAATTCTTCTTTCTAGAGCACACTCCTTGGCCGCAAATGATGTGGTCCAAAGCACATTTTTAACAAGTAGATCCTGAACTTACTGTGTGGGCCGGCTGTAGCGTTAGCATTACACATAGCAAAGTCATGAACTGCATGTACCGGTACGTGTTTAATTTAAAAGGCATGCAGGCCATGTACATGTACTGGCCAGCGGTTTTATTTTCAAAGTTTTTTTGCCATGTCTCACGCCTTGTAGCAACGATAACAAAACGAACAAAATAATGCACACACCCTTGGTTTGCAAAAATGTTTTAATCTTCACCATGTACCGTACATGTACCGGTACCTACATTGTACTAACTATATTTTTTCAAAAAATAGTATAGAAGTAGTGTAATAAATTGTTTTTAATGAAAAGAAATTTGCATTTTTCCATAGCACACATGTACAAAACTTGAAACTTCAAAGGCTTTTTTCTCAACATTTTACTTGATATGTTGATAAATGGAATGTCCGATTGAAGTGCAAGAAACAGCAGTGTAAGAAGAATTTTATCCTTTTTTTAACCCTCCTTTATATAGGGCAGTTGCCATAGAATTGTCTGACCTTTCAAAACCTTTCAAGTTTCCTGGACTGAAAGGTTTTGAAAGGTGAGAAAATTGACAAAAGGGCTATGAAAGATTTCGAAAGGTAAAACCACTTTCTGAACAAACTAGTGTAAGACAAAAAATACCGGTACCTTTCAAGTTTCTTGGACTGAAATGTTTTGAAAGGCGAGAAAACTGTCTGACAAAAGAAACCTATGAAAGATTTCGAAAGGTAAAACAACTTTCTGATCAAACTGGTGTGAGAAAAAGAATACCTTTCAAAATGTTTTGAAAGGTGTAGTAGTGCAGTAGCAACAAATTCTGGAGCGTTTTGAAAGGTTCATACTTATTTACAGCCATTTTGTCAAGTAAGCAGATTTTGAAAGTTTTTTGAAAGATAAAACCATAGGAGGGTTAATATCTGAGAACCCTTGTTTAAACCTCTGCCCAGAACCCCTCATAAATGTCAGTTTTTATAAAATATTAGTTACAAAACTCTGTTCAATGTTCACATACCGGTACAAAATCCACAAATTCTGAAAATCTTGAGAATGTGCATTCAAACATTTTATGATAGATTTGTTGTAAATAAAATATCCTGCAAAATAAAGTAGCCTGCACACGCACACAAAACCCCCCCACAGTGCCTATTAAAACAAATTACAAGAACGAAAGACACCTTTGAAAGCCAGTTGCCTCGAAGGAGGCGAAATTTGTTTTTCACCGACCCGGTCTTTTTTCGCTAATTGCATCGCATCTCGTGGCAGAGTAAACTTGGATTGATCCAAACGCCTCTAAATCAAGGCAGACGGGTGTAAAGTAAAAAAAAAAGGGTACGCCGGAACTGACGCACGCATGCCATTTGCAAATCCACAGCCTGAAAACATTTTAAATAAAGCACAAAAGCCAAGTTAAAAGGGATGTGGCCAACTACATTTAAAACAAATGTTTGTGTGTGTGTCACTAGATGTTTGTTAAATAGTGTTACACCGTTGGTAATTGCTTGAATTATCAGGAATGGGTGGATTTGGGGGTTGTATTTTATAGTACACGTATGTAAAGTCGTTTAATAAACTGATCTGTCCGAAATTTTACAATAAAAAAGGCAAGAAAACAGTGACGACGTTCGTTTTTAACCGGCGTCAGGCAGTTGTTCGTGTTGTTCTTGTTATTTTCGTGATCGCTGTTCAGCCGTTCAGCAATCATGATTTTATTTTATTTTTTATTCAATTTTTTGGGACAATTATGGTACGGTACCGGTATATCTACATGTAGTGCAATCATTTTGCTGGATGCCTACATGTACAATCCTTATTTACTTTCAAATAAGTAAGATATTTCTTACTAATTGGGTAGTAATTTTTTCTTGATATTTGCAAATGGTGTATCCTACCGTACCTTTAGTACATGTGTGTTCCTTGCTACGTGTTTGTGTTACGTATGTTTTACATGTTTGCTTAAGGGACTAGCTCTGCCTAACTGTAGTGGTTAGTTTGTGACTCATGATCAGAGGGTCAGTGGTTCGAATCCAGCTGCTTGGCAAGCCACTTCACCCGTACTTGCCTCTCTCCACCCAGGAGTATAAATGGGTGGTAGCATTAGCTAGGGAGTAACCTGTAATGAAGAAGTATCCCGTTTCATGGCGAAATGAGAGGGTTAAACTTGGCAGGGTTCTACATGTAATCAGGCATCAGAAAAGAGAATAAAATTATCCTTACAATGCTGTTTGTTGCACTTGATTCGGAGATTAACCCTATAACAGACCTGAATCCATTAAAATCTTTTTCCAGTCTTGGAAGAGATCGGCAGTTTCAGGATACACTGTATTTTAAACAAACTGGTGGAATCTGATAGATTTAGGATTGTAAGCCTAGCAGTACTCTAGGATTGTGCAGTACATCCTACTGTACTGCCAACAAGATTTTGAGATTATGGATCTGTTGATGGTTGTGCCACAGATTGTCTAAATGTCAGACAGTCTAACCACAGGCCCTTTATCATTCTTTTCATCACACCTGGGGGAGGGGGGGGGGGGGGGGGGGTGGTACATGTAATTCTCACATAATTGTCTCACTGTCTGGAGATTGCAATTGGTTAAAATCCTGACCCGTCGCATTTTTACACGAGCGCCAGTGATGGTGTTAAGGCGGATGAAATCAGTTTAATCCCACTGTGAAGTAGAAAACGTCCAAGACGACTACATGTACGTGCTGCATTTGAACAGCAGGTATAGTCCTATTCGTGAGGCCTCGGCAAAATAAGACAGAACTGGGCAGAGGCCGAAACGAGGCTAATTTACGGGTGTTACATATGTATGTAGTGTACATACATGTACCGGTACATGTATCGGTACATGTAGGAATGACTCTTACAAAATTCTACTTGCAATACTGTTTGATGCACTTCAATCAGATACTACTTTTGTGTACATGTTCCGAAATACGGTACCTTCTGGAGACATGAACACAATGTGTACAATGGAGACAAAACGTCTCCGGAGGTTAAATTTCTATAGATGAATAGGTCTCCATTGGGAATTTCACGAACTAGATTTTTGGATTTTACTTAAATTACTCAAAAACTAGGATTAGGATGTGGGTTAGGGTTAGTGTTTGGGTTAGGGTATAATATAGGGTATATTGGGTCGAAATTTCAACTCAGGAAAAAAATTATGGTTAAAATGGGAGCATTTTGAAAAACTTGCTCGACTTTCTAACCATTTTGTACACGAGAACAAAGCCATGTCTCCACAGTGATACAAAAATGCGAATGTGTGTGTGTACAGTTTGTACATGTATACATGATGTACAAATGTAGCTGTACATTGACAAGTTATGGCTGTTTTTATGGCTATTGTTTTTTAAAGTTTGAAGGTCTTTTCATTGTAACTTGTCCTTAGGATGAAGCTGGGGTGGGAGATGACAACCTTCACGTGGTCCACCCTGTTTCCACTAATGTCATCGAACCAATGTATGTACCGGTATACGCAGTAACACGTTAAGCTGCTCATCATCATACGAAAGAAGAAGAAGCATGAAGCTGATTATACCTAAATTATAAAGTGATTTCAGCAAACTTCGCCACACACATCAACTGATTATTCATTTTAAACATTAAACCAGTATTTCTTTTTTAAAGTACCGGTAAAACCTAATCAGAGACTACCGGTAACATCGTTGAAAGTACATGTAAGTTCGCATCATTTTTAACTTTCAAATTAGGGGGCACCTCCGGTTTGGACTGGAAGGGTCTTGATTTTACGCACGCGAGATAAAACAGAGATCCTAGAGTATTCTATTAATTACCAACAAATCATGTCAAGCTCAGGTTGTTTTGGCAAAGTTACTTCAACCGAGAATTGTTTGTGTATTTTTTATTTTTTTTGCAAATGCAGGACCAAAACATCCACAAATATCTACATGACTTCTATTGACAAACAACTACAGGTACCGTATATAACTGAACAACTAAAAAGGTCAAGGTAAAAGTGACCATCCTACATGTACATGTAGGCCTACAATGTATAGGTTCTGCAAAAAATATATTTTGTAAGTAAACAAAGGTTTGTTTTGTAAACATTTGTTTTGTCACAAAATCTTCCCCTCTGCTCATTGTACACGACACAAAATTGCTGACAAAATGGTTGTCAAAAGCACTCAATAGTGTACATGTAGAGAGAAAACAAATTTAATGTACCAAAACCCATGGGTTTGTTACTGTCCCTATATTTCATTTACTACCCTTTGGAGAGATGAACACAATCTAACACATGTAATTTGACAAACCTCTGTATATTCAGATCTCTGTATCTCAGTACATGTACCGGTATGTACAAGGTCTGCGTTTTCCTCGGACACTGGTGGCCTGACAGCCTTCATATTTGCGATCCCGAGCAGACAGTGGGGCAGGATTTTGTAATTTTGTAAAATTAGGGGCGATTAAATGGCCAAAATGTTAACGTTGTAAATACGAAGTGCCGACAGCACATTTTGAACGGGCACTGCACTACCCGGTATATTCACAGTCAGGAGGTGTACAAATTTGGTTTTTAGAATCACACGAAAGAATGTCGCAGAATAAAAGTCCAATGGAAACACGGCTTTCGGGTTATTGGGTTAGGGTAACAGTCCAGAAAATTAACCCTAGTCGAAATACAGGACCACTTTGAAAATAGTCCTTGACGTTCTGAAAATTGTGTACACAAGAACAAAGCGATGCCTTTGCATACTATGCAAAAATCAGAATGGGTACATCGGCCATGTATGCATGTGTAGACTTTGAATGCAGACTGCACAATTTTGTGGTAGCATTTAATTGTGTCAAAAATCAATAATATTTTTGTGTTGACTGTTCTGAATGACACAAGTTCCGTGATAAAATAACCGGCACACTCTTACCAATGCAAACAAACAATGTGATCTGCCATGCATGCCTTGCGGCCTCTGGTAATAAAACAAATAATGTAAAACAATTTAAATGGTATTGTAATTTTATTACCGGAGTCACATTGTGTATGCATGGGAGATCACATTGTTTGATGCATTAGGCCGAGAGTGCTTCTCTCTTAAATTTTCCAATTTACTGTACATGTTTTTGCCAACCCACGTAATTTTGCCGTACGCTCCAACGTACACTATGGACATTCCTTTGCTTTCAATGACACATGTACATGTACCGGTAGTTCAGAAAATGTGGCTACTTTTTGTATAAATACTCATTTTATCACATCCAGAATTTTGTTCAACCCCAAATGTTGATTATATCTGGTCCCCTCAAGTGTTCCCCTTCATTTTTCTGGAGAAAATGCTTAGAACCCCATTTTGTTTAACTACACGTACAGTACATGTACATACATGTGTGTGTACGTACCGGTACATGTAAGTTCTTTCAGAGAGGAGGAAATGGACTATTGACGTGTGCAAGTCAACAATTTGTTGCCTCAACCTGCATTACGATCAATTGGACATTTTTTTGTTCGCAGGTCCACACAAGTTACATACCGTACCAGTACAATATTTATTTTAAAAAACTTGACAAAATAAGTCATAATCACTGCGCCTTGGTTTTCATTTGAATCAAATGAAAATGTTTATTTGGGGTTTGTTTTTTTCATAACTTTCAGTCGCTATAAGCTACCCAAGTTACGCAATAATTTGTTATGCAAGTCGCGGACTGTACGAACTACCGGTATCAAACGTTCGTGAAAATAACTACCTGTACCTGTACTCACATGAGCAGTACTGGCTCCTGACAGACTTGACTTTAATAGCCTTGTGAAACCCGACACCAAAACCCCTCAGAGTGTAACATGCAATACAAGTATGCTGATTGCAATGTTTCTCATCAGTCAGGTCTGTGTTTAGTGCCAACATCCAAACTAACCATATTGAATGCTAGACCACATACATGTACCTGCAGGGGATGATCGCTAACCAAGTTCTATATACTGGTATTGCTGAATTTCGTGGTATCGGTACATGTACATGTACATGTACGGTACATGCAGCTCTCGGTACATGTACACAAGGTTTCAAGGGTCTACGAAAGCTGCTACCGGTAATGTACAAGTAAAGTGTAAAACTGCACACTTGTTGATATACCGGTGTGTTATGTAATAACATTTTTAAGTGTAAATACCTGATTCTGGAAAACTGTGGGCATTTTTGCATTTAGGCATTGTGTTTATAAAGTACATGTGTAGGGATCCGATCTGGTCCCCCCTTCCAAAAACGGTAGCACCCCTATTTTTAAATTGTATTAGTCCCCCAATATGGGCAACACCCAGGAGACTACAGAGAACTGGTGATGTGGCAGTCCTTGTACCCTTCAAGCCATTCTTACATTAGATGACTTGAAGAGTACAACAAGATCCATTTGAGAACAACCATTTACCAGTTTTCCCCTGTCTCTTTCCTTCACAGTCATCAAATTTAAGTTACGCCTACCGGTGACTTGTCAGAGTCACCTGCGGGTGCAACACATGTATGTGAAAGAGTCTGGTCACTGCGTGATTTTATTGGTGGAGTCCGGGACAAAAGATGTTTGTTAACCAGTTCGCGCCGGGATTGTTTTAACATCGCCGAGCCCACGGACGGGATTATTTTTAACGAAACTCGATCCGAAGCGGGTTCAGGCTGATAGTGCCGGGAAGCACACCCACGCATTTCCGGCCTTGCTCGCTGCTGACATACATTTCCGAACTTGAACTTGGCGTGTTTATAAATGCGTCATCCGTTTTGAATTTGGGGAATTTTTTGCGTTTATATACGTCATCCGGCGCGAACTGGTTAAAATGCTAAAATTTACATCACGAAACAATTGTCATTTTCTTTTAAAATTTAAAAAAATGAATATATACCGCTAAATGCTGATCTTTTTACAAGCAACATGGTTTATTGGCATTTAATTTTGTTTAACCAAATTTTAGTTAGGGTTCTTTTTAATAAAAAATCAACTGTCTGTAGATTTCCGTGAGATTCCACTGTTGTTAAGGGCAAACTGTCCGCGGACTCGGCAGATGTTTATTCATGCCTAACCAAATGAGTCTGCTGGTCTCCCAAGCTACATACCGGTACATGTACCGTATAATAGGGCTGAGTCAAATCTAATAGTATGATATTCAAATATTCGACCTTTTAATCGATCAAATATTAGGTTGTCCAGACGGCCGTTTTGGGGGGTGAACAAAGTGTACAGAGGCAGCCTAATTAAAAAAAGGAAAAAAAGAGCTTCTCCTTTTTTTACTATCGTCAGCACTGAGGAATGATTTAGTTAATTGTTTATTGATTATTATTAGCAGGAGCATTGTGTTTTTCCCTTCTCATATTCCATTGCAATTCAAGGGATATTCGAAATCGGAAATAAATATTTGAATATTCGATAATCGATCGAATATTCGATAATCGATCAAATATTCAATAATCGTTCGAATATTCGATAATCTATCGAATAATCGAATATTCGATAATCTATCGAATAATCGAATATTCGGCACAGTCTGCGAAGTCTGCAGATAGTCAAGAACCCAAGTAATATTGTGGGGTGCAAAATGGGCACAACGATTTGAAACATTCTTAGCGATCATCCTCTGTCTAATTGCTAGTGGAGCTTGCCAAGTACATGTACAATGTACATGTGTACCGTAGGTCAAGGGAAAACTTACAAAATACGTGCAGCCTTCGTTGACGACAATTCGCGAGGAGAAACTCTCATTGTGAGCGTCTATCTTCAGCGTCCGGTCACGCCAATTCAGCGAGTTCTTTTGGATGAAGTAGATGAACTCCACGCCGACAATCTGTGAAAAAGATCAGAACAAACACAAGGAAAATAAATCAAACTCTGAAGAAAACGCAGCAATCAGTGGAAGAACATGGTTTTAAGGCAATTCCATGCAAATACATGTAGTGTGACACTTGGAGAGAATTTTACATCTCAAGTGCTAATTACGTATACATATCGTAACACAAGTTTGTTGTTTTGAACAATTGTTTGCTACATACATACATGTACATGTGTATGTCGACTGCGACTGTGACAACCTTTAAATAGTTCTTTTTAAATTGTGACTCGGCAAGTTTTAAATTGAAATTGAAATGTATCATTCACAAAGCTAAAACTTTACAAGGTTAGTTGTCAAACACCTTTCTATATATATTTTGAGTACTTTTGTTGCTTCAAACAATAAAAATACACAATTGACAAAAGGTCTATTGTTTCTCTATACATAGTAAACTAAAATTCAGCAACAATATTATCCCAGGAAATGTAAATTCTGAAAAAAAATTTTCTTTAACCTGTAGTGTTTTGTTGTTATGTATGTACTGTTTAGTGCTTTAAACCCAGGGACCCCAGGGAGAACAGTTCTTAGATAACTATACCCTGGTAAAATAAAACGAAATAAATAAATAAATAAATAAAGTTGTTCCATCATCACATACGCAGGTACTGTACTAGACAATAGGAAGTTACCGGAACATGTACAGTACATGTAGGGTTAAAAAATATATATTAACCCTAACCCCTTTTGGCTGGAAACCATTCTCAATCCTGCAAAATCCTCCAATTGCCACTATCTAAAAATTGGATTATCCTCAATCCTAAAATAATGGCTTCATTTGCAGCTCAACAGGTTATCCGCGATTCACATGGGTTGTCTTTTCCCGCGATCGATCCTTACTGTCTTTTTAACCCTTGATGTTGGGGAGCAGTGTATGGCCATGGCCTGCTAATCCGTCTGGAATGCTGTCGTCAGCTATGCTGTCAAAGAGTTCTGATATTAGCGTGATGGCAGCATCACGCCTCCCGACTGCCACAACACAAAAGCACAAGTTTACAAATAATCAACAATTAATTTCCAAGGTTACGTACATATATTTGGAGGTTCATTACCGTTACAACTACACGGACGGGTAGGCAAGTGTGAACAAACTCTACGCATGTTTGTACCGGGTAATTACCTTAATTAATCCCGTTCGCAGCCTCTAAACAAAGGTACGGTAAAATGTGCATGCATTCATGGGGTTGTTGTATTGTACATGTCTATCCGGCATTGTCATTTACCAATAATCCCCTTGTTAACTACACAGCAAATATTAAATTTCAGGATTTCACTGAGCAGTGTTTGGCGTAAGCAAATTTGTGGGGTTTGCATGTGTATGTGCCATACACACATTTTTCCCCGAATTCAAAACAGATGACGGATAATCGCTTCATGTGCAAGGCCTAAAAAATATGTCAGCTACCTGTACTGGCAATGCCAGAAATATCAGGGTGTGAACACATTGATGCCTGCCTAGGCGCATTCATGTTTGTGCACAAACCTATATGGTTTTGTACGGCTATTTGCATTTCTGCGTTTGTATTACATACAGGGCGTTACCGAAGCCGATACGCCTAAAACCAAAACGCATGATCAGCAAATAAGCGCAAACATTGCAAATGTGCGTGCGTATCTGCGCGCTGCAGTTGAATTTGCCATGACTTTTTTAAACTGACATGACAAAAGTTGTTTGCGTCTGTTCTACTTGCATGCGCGTTGCACTTAGAGTAGACTTTCAAAATTAAATCCATCTATTTTTATTATGTTCTACAATACGCACATGAATTCAAAAATGTCTGCGCGCAGAATGGATTCAAAGCATCTCCGCGCGTAAGAATAAAGAGAGTTAGCGCTCTAGTACATGTGTAATTTAATATAGCTCTATGGCATGAACCCATCTCGGATCAAGGTTTGTGAAAAAACAATCCCCCGCCTGGGCCCGGTCTTTGTTAAAAAACACCGGCCCGTGTTGTTCTGAACACAGAGTCAGAGAGAGATGACAGTGAAAAAAGGGCACTACATGTACAAAATGTAGATTCCAATGATTAGCTTCACCTTTTTCAGCAGGTAGGGAGCATCCATGTTGAGTTTGCAGCGTCGCTCCATGACCTCCACAGCCTTGTCCTCGCTGTTGAACTCAGACAGAATCTCGCTGCCCAAGAAGATTGGTATCATCTTGCAGGTGGGGAAGCGTTTCTGATACGCCTGGAAGAGAAAAATTAAAGTTGACAAAAAATAAAGTTGAAGAATTTACTGATTTATGGGTGAAGGCAGTTGGGTTAGCCATGACAGCTGTGGTAAACGAATGCTCTAACACGAGCCACCACGATCTTTACATTTGTAGCCGTGGCTGTAGCCATTGAAAAAAATGCCATTTTCGGACCTTTCCGACTGTTTACGGCCAACTCTCTCTTCTGGCCAGAAAGTAGTATTCAGACATGTCCTACATGTAAATGAATGAGTTTACATTTACAGGTACATGTACAGGTACATGCAAACAAGAGGTCATGGGTTGTAGTCCCACCTGAGCAGGCTCTCTGTGCTCTTACTTTCCTAAGAGTCTGTGTTCGATGTCACAGGGTTGTGGTTTAATACAGTGGACATGTGTGGAATTCAATATAAATTTACAAAGTGGTACACTGTACATGTAGGTGATTCATAGCCATCAAGCTCATTATTAGGCATCCAAAATTACTAGGGGTGTGCCTTTAGAGGTACAGTAGTATGGGAACCGGATACCAGAATGAAAAGAATATGGTTCCCGTCAAAGAAACCCAACTCCAAAATTCAAATCATGAAAGTTGCTACTCAGTGGTTTGTTACCGTATTTTCAAAGTCCAAACAATGTGGATGAACTGCAACTTGTACATGTACATGTGAATTCGATCTGGAGTGAGTTGGTGCGGTTTGGGTTATTTACAAAACACTTTAGGGAACTGTTAAAGGTGGGATGTATTGGTAACTGCTTGGATTATCATGAATGGGTGGATTTGGGAGTTGTATTTTATAGTAAATATCGTTTTAACTGACCTATTTGAAGTTTTACAATCATGGATGCTGAGATCAATTACCAACATCCTACCGTACCCTTTAACCCTAACATAACAAATACTAAGGGAATTTATGTGGTTGGCCGGTTTTAAAACTGGCTCCTGGGGCTGGACAGGTTCATTAACAATATCCAAGTTCATGAGCCCTTTGTTTTAAATGTAATACTGGCCAACCACATAAGTTTCTAACTGTTTTGTTAAACAATGATCCTTCATGTTTCGGGAAACATCCTTCTAGATACGTTTATTGCATGTTCCTTAAATACATGTTTCTTCACCCGTGTGATCGGTTCGGGAGATAACAGTTAAGTTAACTCCTAAGGACATTGACGTGCATGTCCCGCGTACTGCGGGATGTTACGCAGAAGTTCTGAACGCAAGCTAGTATTGGTGAGGTTTCAACCAATAAAACAGTAAAGCAACCAGATTTCACCGGCATCCAAATTTCATGCGACACTAGAAAAGTGTTTAAAACCAGCCAGCCCGCCGGTCTTTATCATCCGTATTAAATTATAACCGGCCACGTCACAGGCTCTCGGCCAATAGGAATGGGTAAACTGTCTTAGGTATAATGAATACAAAATCATGTACTACTTGAGTCAACTGCAGAATGCTGTGCTTTCACTACACTGGCCTAGATGCGTTTGTTTATGGTGTAAATTATGGAGGACACATACCTGGCGACACAAAGGTGAATTGGGGTTAGGGTTAGAATCGAGGACGACCTCGATTGAGATTTGTGTACAAAACCAATGAGAGCCGTCGGAAAAGGTACAAACAAAGGAAATTTTCGAGAGGAACAAAGGAAACTCCTTGATTTACACCATAAACAAACGTGTGTTTACATGTACAATGTACATGAGAATTGAGTATTTTGTAATACTGTGTACTGTACACCAAATGAATGCCTAGGACGTTAGGGTTATTAATACAGACACGGAGGATTGAGGTCCAGACAAATAATTGTTCAGAGAAAATGATTGGCTTTTTATAATCTGTTCAACCATGGAGGAAACTTCTTATTCCTCCATGGTTCAACAAAGCAGAATAAGAATGCATAGTTATCCTGACAACAAAAACTGTACAGCACCCATATTCTATCTAAATGTATTGCTTTTCAATTGATGTGACCTTCAAACATTAGCCCATAGGGTTTGTTCCAGTGGAAAATGTACATGTAAAAAGTAGGTGTGTATGACAGCTGACACTTTGTAATTTGCTGCCTTTGTGGTGGGACTCCATGCACCACACTGGACAATACTGAAATTCAGGAGTATTGTATCCGGACTGCACACTGATTACTGCATAGCACAGAGTTTCCATTTGCAAACATAAACAAAAACTATACTGAATAATTATGAAATACAAACATGTACCAGTACCTTACATTTACTTAACTGTATTAAAGAGTACCTGAAATTCAAAACTTCAACAACTGCAAAAACTTCATACATGTATGATGTACAGTACATGTATAATTTGTTTATGTTTGTTTATGCTCATTAACCCTAACCCTCCCAAATCCTTCTAAATCCTCTTGTACAAAATGAAGGATTTAGAAGGATTGAGGTTATTAGGACATTGCAGTGGAGGAGGATCCAGAAGGATTGAGGGCAGATGGGGTTTTGCTATGGGAGGGATTGAGAAGGATTGAGAAGGATTGAGGTTATCGGGCTGTATTTGACACAAGAGGAAAGAGAAGGATTGAGGTTGTATGCAGCTTGCCCAAAATAGGATCCAGAAGGATCTAGGTTATGGGGGAGGGGGCTTGCATTTGTGTACATTGTAATGGCATGGGGAATGCATGCTTCTGACTTGGTTATTTGTAGGGCTTGCATTTGTGTGCATGGCAAATGTGTGTACTGGAAGGTAAGTGTATACTGCAAGGTCAGTGGGTCAGTGCTGAAAGGGTCCCTGGACAATGTATGTTTATGTATCATCAATAGGAAACACATGTGCATACAATGGAATTTCTGTGGCCCTTGTCCTGGTATGAAAAGGTCATTGTACTGGGCACTTCCATTTGTTTGAGGGTAATTTGTTGGATAAGTAATCAGTTTACACAGACCCCCCAAAACATCCCCCAGCAGGCAGGAGGATCTAGAAGGATTCAGGGCAATAGCCATACTAGCAGAATTGAGAAGGATTTAGAAGGATCCAGGTTCCTTGAGCTTTTAACTCTTTACTACAGAAGGATATAGGAGGATTGAGGTTATGTCTTAGCCAAACGAGCCGGGAGGGTTAGGGTTAATCGTGTCCCTAAAATAAAAAGCAATAAATGCCAGGCCCCTTCCACAAAAGATGACGTCACGGTAAGAACATAGCGTGGCTATACCATGCACAGCCTAGCGTGTGCTCGCATGTCGCGATCGATCGTTAACCCGCTAGGCTGTGCATGGTATAGCCACGCTACATTGTATGTTCTTTGGACTTCGTTTTTCCGCAATCCCCATCAATTTGCGTTGCGTGTGTTCCTGTCCCACCCCCCGGCTCACCGCGTATCTGCTTTAGGGGACCTCCTTTGGACTTTTTCCGCAATCCCCTATCGGATTTGCGTTGCATGCGTGCCTGTCCCATCCCCGGCCCACCGCTTATCCGCTCATCCGCTCATCTGCTCATCCGCTCATACGCTTATCCGCTTCCTTTAGACTTAGAAGTTTTTACCAAATCTATATAGGATTTGCGTTGTGTGCGTGCCTGTCCCACCCCCCGGCCTACCACGTATCCGCGTATCCGCTTCGGGGGACCTCCTTTGGACTTAGAAGTTGTTACCACTATCCCCCTTTGATTTGCGTTTTGTGTGTGCCTGTCCCACCCTGGGTCCCCGGAACCTCCTTTACGACACTGTTTGTTGGGGAAAACTGCGCCCTCTCTTCTCTGCAGCTCTTTGCTTTTGATCCACCCCGTATTCCTTATCCGCTTAATTTAGGGGGTTACTTTCGCGTGGCGGGGTATATTTCGCTAAAATTAGGACCTTTCCGTGGTTCTGTCTGGTGTAATTCGTCTCTAAATCTGGGTTATAAAGTTTCCAATAAAATTCGCAATAAACACAAAACAATATGGCGGAACAAGTCTGCGCAAGCGCGGCGTGCAAAGCTCGTCGCACCGAACAACATAGGCGCCCTCTGTTGTTCGGTGCGACGAGCTGTGCACACCTGCGCAGACTTGATCCGCCATTTTGTTTTGCGTTTATCGCGAATTTTTTTGAAACTTTATAATGCAGATTTAGAGACGAATTACAGCAGACGGAACCACGGAAAAGTCCTAATTTTAGCGAAATATCGATGCGCTATAATAAATGAACCTGCATGTCGAGTTTGAGACCGAATGAATTCCATGAAATAAGTGAACAAAATCCTGTTTTTTTTGCACTGATGGACGTATGGCCTATAGCACAGAGTGTACTGCGGGGCCATAGAGATAGACTAGGGCTAGCCAAGGTTGGACGACGTTCTTCATTGCATTACGACTGACGTCCAGGGTATCAATTTATCCTGCCATAACAAAAAAATTTACAACACATTTTTGTCATATTTTTCCCTGATAAAGGAAGCTGAAATTTCGTTTACATCTTTCTTTACATCATGTACGAACTTCCTACGTGCGTGGTCGTCGGGTACGCGCGCACGCACGTATAAAGTTTGTACATGACATTCACGTCCAAAAGCGTGGATTTGCAATTTATTTTCTGTAAATAAGTAGCCCAAAGACACATTCGCTTTTTGTAACCCATGACGATCTGTAATTCCAGGCACAAGAAAGACATAACTAGCGAGATTTTGGCTTCCTTCATCAGGTAAAAATATGAAAAAATGTCGTTGTAAAATTGTTCGCTATGGCAGGGAAAATTGATACCCTGTACACAACGGAGGAGTCCAACCTACATGTAATAATAATTAATTTAATAAATAATCAAGCCAACAATTTCAGTACATATTTAAACTCATAAGCCATTTTTTTTGTTTAACCAGTTCGCGCCGGGATTATTTTAACATCGCCGAGCCGACGGGCGGGATTATTTTTAACGAAACTCGATCCGAAGCGTGTTCAGGCCTATAGTGCTGGGTAGCACACCCACGCATTTCCGGCCTTGCGCGCTGCTGACATACATTTCCGAACTTGAACTTGGCGTATATATTCGTCATCCGTTTTGAATTTGGGGAAATTTTTGCGTTTATATTCGTCATCCGGCGCGAACTGGTTAACAGTAAGATACATACCGCCATCACAAGTTCGAATGGATGTTTGTACACCCGTACGGGGGACTTGTACTGCTGAACCATCCTGTCAAAATGCTGCAGATCAGCTGTACAACCACAACCGGCGAAACATTAGAATTGTGACGAAAATCAATGTTTAATTAAAATACAAAATTCGACATTACTCCAATAACGGAGGGTCTATGATGAGTTAAAGTCCTGCTATCGACATCGTGAAGTCATGAAACTGTTTTCCTTCCAGTTGCACTAGTTGCACTAACTGTTAAACTTCCGTTTGGAGCGACACCATATCGTAAAATTCCACACGAATGACAAATCACGAATCCGTCTTTCCAAGACCCATCATTGTTTCATTATATTTTTTGTGTGTACTGTGCATCCGTGTGCACGTACGGTGCGACGCCTCCTGGCAAATAAATAAAACATGATAGACGTCCGGGTACCCGCCGGTTGCCAGCTGAATTTATGTGTGACGTCACAATATTGATGTCAAAGAGTGTGTTGACCTTGACATTTTCTTGTTTACATTTTGCACTTCTCTGGGACTTTTTTTATAGAGGCCTATCATTCTATATTTGTTTTTCTTTTAATGAATTATACCACTTGCAATTGTGATGAAACGGGCGGTTTACAGTACATGTGGGCATCTGTTCCTAGCTCGATGATGAGGGATATAATTAGGGTAACTTATAAACGGGGACTTGCAAAGCGCAAACAAACTTATTCCGTAGAATGTAACAAAATAAAATTATGAAGAGCGCCACCAATATGTTAGAGAGAGAGGGCGCTCTTGTAAACAACTACACGTGCACCTTTTTAATATCTCTCCGTCGCGCGCGTCTCACACGTACACTTGCCGATTCAGGAAAAGTTATAATTCGGAGTTACACCTATTGTGTTCTAATCTAAGTGGTGTTCATTCACAACAAAATGTCAAATGTTGCGAAATGTTGTAGTCGGTTGAGCTTTTTAGTGCAGGTATTTTAATTGTTAAAATTGTAAAGATTTTGTGTGTGCTTGAAACACTAAATTAAAAGTTGGTTTATGTTGCGTATCTTTACTGTATGTTTTTTTTAATACCAAATTCATTTTATTTAAATGAAATTTCATTGACAGGTACATGTTTCACGCTCTCGTTCAACTTCAGTGAGAAGATTATGCCAAGGGGCCTCAAAAGATGTAATGCCACAGGTCTCATCAGTAAAGTCAGACCCCAGCAACATTGGTCAATCCGATGTCAAAGACTCCACCACCAAGTTTGTCCAACTGATCAACACGGCTTCGCAGCAGGACCTCGCGACAATGAAGCACGTCTCGTCAAAAGTGGCTTTCTGTATCGTGTCGCATCGCGAAGCGAACGGGCCGTTCACTGAGGCTGGGGATCTGTTGAAAGTGCCCAGGATCGGCCGACAGACTTTGCAGAGGATTTGCAGGGGAATCCTGAATCCACCGCTTCAGGTGGATGTAGGGAGTGGCAACGGATCCACGGCTGAAGCACAGTTAGTTGGAATTGCTGCAAGCAGGATTGAGGTGACCGAATGGGACTTTCTGCAGAGGTCCAGTCCTGAAAACCTATTACACATCAAGTCGCATGATTTTCAAATGATCTCGGGCAGAGACATTCCTTGACCACTGTTTTTGTCCCTGGCCCTGTCTAGCTTAAGAATATAACTACAGCCCTAACGCTCATGACATTGTACATGTAAGTTCGCATATAAGTTTAAGCGTTCGAATATCTCAATGTTATGATGAGCGGTTTATAGGGCTGGAGTTACTCAAGCTAACCTGTTACGGTACTTTTGGTTGACTTGGGGTTTGAACGATGCTTCCTTGCCCTTGCCATTTGACAGGTTTGTAGACGATTCCATCACAAGTATTTTCATACATGTAAGTCACAAGAAAATGATTTGGGATGAACAATGACAAAGGTTAATGACAAAGCTAGTGACATGACTTGAAGCTGAAGGACTTGTGATGGACTCTAGGACAACACTGGTATTGTGTTAAACCATGGAGAAATGACTTATTTCTCCATGGTTAAACAGGACTTAACTCTTGGACTTGGGTGAAAACCAAAGCAGATATTTTGTATGATCTGCTGCACATACATGTATTTTATGTTTGAAAGAATCTCATGCTGTGGTTGTTTCGGAAGTTACTCTCAAAGATAAAGTATAACATTACTTCAAGGTTTTTGGGGGTCAGGATTTCCATGGTCGTGGAAAATCCTTGACAAAATTGGCAATGGAAAGTCATGGAAAAGTCATGGAATATTTGTAAAAATAAAAGTCAAGGAAAAGTCATGGAAATCAAGATCAATGCAAGGTTGTTTTTGTATTAAAGTGGGTGAATCAGATGGCTGTAAGGGGAAGAAGGGGCCATTATTAATTAAACATTTATTTTTAAAACAAAATGGTTAGCCCAAGTGCCCAACATTGATCAGCGGTTCATCAGTATCATAATACCCAAAATCTTTTCTCTGCAAAATGGTGTTAAATGTCAAGGAAATTGTCATATCTTAGTCCTAGAAAGTCCTGGAAATGTCTCGGAATTTGGTTTTCAGATTTGTGTGGAAACTCTCTGAGCAATTCACCTTTGAATTTGTCTTACACTTGAGCACAATCCTGAGACACCGCACTTTTCGTTGCATCATTGTGGCGATTATATGGACCAAATCCCGCCACAATGCATCGTTCATTACATACATGTAGTAGTTATCACGTATCTGAATTAAGATTTGTGTACATGTAGATGCACCGCATGTGTAGATAATGTCACTTGACAAGTTGAACAAATCTAAGAAGTTTGCTTGTTTTATTCATATACAGTCCTTGAAAGACATTGTGGCAGTGGACATTGGTTTGAGGCACCTTAGCTGGGTGTACATGACCAGAGACAGACAGGTGTGGCAGTGGCGAGTCAAGGACATCGTAGATATCAAGGCAGGCAAATGGGACCCCCCAGCCTACCACAAAATGGTGAGCGAGGATACTGGCTGTCATCATGGAGGAATAAGAAGACCTTTTTATTCCTCCATGCTGTCATGTAGTCCACCACAGATAGAGCACGGTTTTGGCTACAAAGATAACACACGAGTCTGGGCTGTGGATTAAGCATAGAGCTATATTAAATTACTAGAGAGCTGGCTCGATGTACAAGTGATGCGAACTGGCCTGGGCGCATCCATGTTTTTGCACAAACCTATGGAAACCTCAACATTTTGTACGGCTTTTGTTTGGCTATTTGCACATCTGCATTTGTATTCTATACAGTGCATTACCGAAGCTGATACTCCCAAAACCAAAACGCAAGATCAGCAAATGAGGGCAAACATTGCAAATGGATTCAAAGTATCTCCGCGCCTAAGAATGAAGAGTTAGCGCTCTAGTAATTTAGTATAGCTCTATGGGATTGAGCCACTTCCATTGGGTAATGTGTAGTGGCAAGCCAAATAATTAAGCCTATTTGCCATAAAATGGCAAAATTAGTTTTATATAGCTCACCCGAGTCAACACGGGTTATACCCCCTGGGTCGTACCCCCGGGTCGATTGTTTAACTCTGACGTCATACTCTGGACTCACCCGGCCGGGCCAGCCACTACAGACCCTGCTTGCTCATGGAGCAGAGTCACTGGTGGAAGACGCACGCATGCGCTGTTCATTCCAAGCAACGGACAAATATGGCGGCCGGACAGTGGATATGTTCAAGTGTGCCTAAAATTTACTTTATTGAAAGTCTAAACATAATTATTTTATTGAGCTTATTGTGAACTTAGAAGCTGTTTAGTCCAGCCCAACGTTGTTACATTATACTTGCTCGGACAGACAGAAAGCAGTACTTCTCCAGAAAGCAGTACTTCTCCAGAAAGCAGTACTTCTCCAGAAAGCAGTACTTCTCCAAGTAAGCTTCAGTCTGACAATGACGTTTTGTTAATGGCTAAAGCCATCCGATGAGCATTTTGTGACGATCAGGATGGCCCACGTGGCTAACCTGTGTCTAACCCGACTGACTTTACTTGTGTCGACTCGGGTGAGCTAAATGAACGCACCTATGATTATAAGAAGCAATTGCCCGATCCCAACACTTAGTAGCACATCTTGCAACAGCATGTGTCCTTAAAGTTGAATTGCACGCAAATTCTGGCAACCCTGCCAGAAAGTTCTTGAACATATAGGGCCAATTTCATGTGGCTGCTAATTTATTGCACACCAAAATTACTTAGCATGAAAATTCTTCCTAGGCAAAAACAGGGTGCAAACATGAAAAGCACATGGAGTTTTGGCTAGTAACTGGTTTTTCACTAATAGCGAGACTTTTTTTTGCACCAAGCATATTTTGTTTGCTTATCAGGCAAGAATGGCACCGGTCTAAAATGAGATATTGCCATATGTGTGATACACATTTGCTCATATTTTGTGTGTGTATTAGGGTTACTGTAACATATTTATTTGAGAATGTGCAGAGAGTTTAACCAGTTCGCGCCGGATGACGTATATAGACGCAAACATTTCCCCAAATTCAAAACGGATGACGCATAAACACGCCAAGTTCAAGTTCGTAAATGTATGTCAGCAGCGAGCAAGGCCGGAAATGCGTGGGTGTGCTTTCCGGCACTATCAGCCTGAACCCGCTTCGGATCGAGTTTCGTTAAAAACAATCCCGCCCGTGGGCTCAACGATGTTAAAATAATCCCGGCGCGAACTGGTTAAAGATGCAGTCATGCAGATATCTTTTGATGCCTTTTTTTGTTATTGCTAAAGATCACAGACACCATCGCCGAAATGCCCAACCCAGACCTCTACGTCCTAGAGCATCAACCCTATGCCAACGCTAACAAGGCTACTTATCAGATGTTCCTCTTCCAACGCACTCTGCAGAGCATGCTGTTCACAGCCCTGAACTACGACCGAGACGAAACCAGTACCCCGCACGCCATTTCCATGCCGCATGCGCAGGTCGGGCGCCACTTTGGTTTGCAGGTCAGAGGCACACGCATGAGTGGGCAGGACGTGGTGGCGAGGATATTGCGCGAGAAGGCGGAAAGAAAGGATGAAAGCGACGACGCGGACTTGCCGGCCAGGCTGAGCTTGGACGACATGGAGACGTTCCATGCCGCGACCAAGCACGAGAAGGAGCACTTGGCCAACTGCTTGTTACAAGCCATCGCTTTTTACGACTTGGTCGTGGACCAGGTAGAAACAGATCGAAGATTGGTTGAAGATTGATAAATATAAAATATATTGAAACCTTTCATGTGCGGGGATTGTGGCCTAGTGGTTAGGGTTTGTGACTAATGATCAGAAAATCAGATGTTTGAATCAGCAGCTAGTCATATGTTGTGTCCTTGGGCAAGCCACTTCACCCCCACTTGCCTCTCTCCACTCAGGAGTATAAATGGGTCCGGCATTAGCTGGGAAGTAACCTGCGATGGACTACGGTAGCATCCCGTTTAGGGGGAATAGAAACATTCTCAGTTGTTTTATGCTACTGAAACCGGAGTTAAATGGCCTGATGAGCCATATTGGCTCAGCAGGAAAGACTTTGTTTTTGCTGTATTGCATTGTGACCCCCGACCGGCAGGCTTATACCAGTCAATCATTCTTGGATGCATCGCAACTTCGTGGGGAGATTTCAATAGCTGCGATAGACAATTTGGGTGGTCTGGACGAAGTTAAAAACCTGCCATTTTTAAAGTCAAATTATTCATTTTACACAATATCCATAACCACTTTATTGTTTCAAAGTATTAGACTACATGTATTTGTTGTCGAATGTGCTATACATTTTTAACCAGTTCGCGCTGGTATTATTTTAGCATTACCAAGCCGAGGCGCATAATTAATTTTAACGAAACCTGGTCCGAGGCAGGTTCATGCCGATGGTATCGGGTAGCACACCTATGCATTTCCGGCCTTGCTCGCTGCTGACAGACCTTGCTCGTGGCGTGTTTATGCGTCATCCGTTTTAAATCTTGAGAATACTTTGCGTGTATATACGTACTCCGGTGGGAACTGGTTAACAACTAAATGCACACTAGTGCACTGAATTTCCAAAATCATAAATTTTTACTCAAGCCATATATATGTATATAATCAAGTAACACCCGGTTCAGACAGGCGTTCCAGAGTTGCACTAAACCGAATTGAAATCAAGTCGCTTCTGTGTTGCTCTAACAACTGCAGCGTGCCTAGATTGTCTCTCTAAAACAAGTATACCAATTTTCAAATTCATATTATTGCAAAACTACTAAATATTTCAGGAAAATACAAATGTCTGTAGAAAGGGTAGAATATATTTTGTCCAATGTTCATTATGTCATTGCCATGGTTGATTAAACAAATGAGACAGTTATGAAAGGTACAGAAATTAGCACTGTGACAAGTTGGGATGATAAGGCAGTAAAAGACACGAGACGAAGATGCCAGCTATATGCATTAACAGGAATAGTGGCCATGTGAAGGGCTCAGCACGTTACATGTACATTTGTCAGATAACATTTTTACCTGACAAATGTAACGTTGATACTTTTTTATAGAGGCACCCTGTAGTTGTTTCGGATGTATGATATTTGACAGGCTCATTTTAGCTTGACGTGACTCTAGAACGCCTGTCTGAACCGGGTGTTATTATACAATTATCAGTATTGCAGATTTTGTTTAAATGAATTCCATTTTTGGTTTTGATTTTGGAAACTGGATATTCGAATCCAACTTAAAAAAAACCTTCCCCAACTTTACTCCATCGTCTCGGATTTAAATAGCGTGGACTACAAAATGCAGAGAGGGTTTCCTGCCCATTTTGTTTTCACATTTATACAGCTGTTGAACAATCCTGCAAACTATACCCAGTCATTGAGAGGGTTTTTCATGCGGCATCTCAACATTCGTCACTTTTTTTTGTTGGCATATAAACTGAGCTGGATGGGGACTTACAGTAAAATCATATTCAGTTTGATATTCAACCGGATTTTAAAATATTTTATTTCTCCAACCATTGGGAAAATATGATTTTGTACACAAAAACGTTGACAAATGTTGAAAAAAATTAGGATAACAGTATTTTTAAAACTCCCACTCACGGTTAAAATTTAACAGAGGATTTGAGATCTGAATAAAGGAAACTATATGAAGCCTACTTTGCTGTCACAGTTTGTTTTAAAAAAAATGGTTAGTTAGTCACAAATAAAACTGTACACTGTAAATTTAAAACACATGCATAGACAAAGCGCTTTACATTTTCACCCCTGATTACGGGCCAATAAAACATTCAAATGCAATTTCAGGAACACCTGTAGTACACAGTTAAATTAAATTAGGCCGCTAAATTAATTACAATAGTCATCTCTGCCCTCAAAGGTACCCATTTTAATACTTATGGGTGGGGAGAAGCAATGAGCGACAAATAGAACACGCACCACAATCCCAAGCTGGAATCAATTATTCACAGACTACAAATTCAATGCTCCAGCTAGACTACAAAGCTATGGCACTCCACATTAATTTTCGGCACAAAACTACAGTATCTAGGTATTTACCAAAACCAAATGGCCCTGGTATTTCAAAGCATCTGCAAGTGAATCTGCCAACTGGGCCCAATTTCATAAAACATTTAAGCACAACAATTTGCTTAGCATGAAAATTCTTTCTTGGCAAAAATAGGGTTACAAACCAAATTTTCAGGTGATGTTTACTGTTTGTGACTTGGTATTCATCTTAGCACAAAAAGTACATAAAGTGTTGGCTGGTAACCCGTTTTTACCGAGAAAGACTTTTTTGTGCTATGCACATTTTTGTGCTTATATGTTTCATGAAATTGGCCCCTGGTTGCTAACAATGCCCAAAGATACTTGACAACTTGGTTGCGTATACCATTATGTCCAATGTTCAGTAACATTATTTGCTAGCTATTCT
Source organism: Crossaster papposus (assembly GCA_037893245.1). Taxonomy (NCBI): domain Eukaryota; kingdom Metazoa; phylum Echinodermata; class Asteroidea; order Velatida; family Solasteridae; genus Crossaster; species Crossaster papposus. The sequence continues at coordinate 1,831,091 of JBAIAA010000258.1, read as the reverse complement.
GCTCTTTTGTTGAATCCATGTCTCCGAAACCAAGTTTCTTCAATGGTTCCTTTGTCATCAGATCTCTGGAAGATACAAAAAGAACAAGAGATGAATTATTTTATTCAATAATAATGTTAACATTATAAAGAAACCCTCTTGTCACGACACTAGATAACCGCATATTAAACACCTATGTTGACTCAAATTTTGATAACTTTTTGCTTTTCTCAAAGTAACACTTCAATCCCGTCAAGAAAATAGAATATGAACAGGCTGTCCAGCAGACCCTTACGAACAAGTTGATATAGAAGAATAGTAGAATCAAACTTTTCTAAAAAGCAGGATAAAAGTTTTGGAAGGGAAAATCAAGTAAGACTTTTGCAGGTAAAGGAAGCCCCGTCCGAGCAAGCTATGCCTGACTCTGGTGACAGCAACCCAGCTGGAGCAGCATTAGCTACCGACAAAGGAAGCCCTGCTAGAAAAAGCAACGACATGGACTCAGATGACAGTGAACCAACTGGAGCGGCATTATCCACCGGAGAAGAAAGCCCTGCCAGAGCATTACCCACCTGACAAAGAAGCTCTGCCGGAGCAAGCAATAGCGTTGACTTGGGTGGCAGCGACCAAGCCAGAGCGGCACTATCCACCGAAGAAGACCCGCCGGAGCAAGCAACGGCATTTATTTAGGTGTATGGCAGCGACCCAGCTAGAGCGGAATTATCCACCGGTGAAGAAAGCACCGCTACAGCAAGCAAGAACTTCGACTCGGGTGACAGCAACGCAGCAGAGCAGCATTATCCATCAGAGAAGAAAGCCCTGCTGGAGCAAGCAATAGCATCGACTCAGGTGATAGGGACCCAGCCAGAGCGGCATTGTCCACCGGAGAAGGAAGCCCTGCTAGATCAAACAATGACATCTACTCAGGACTAACAGCAACCCAGCGGAGCAGCTTTATTCATCGGTGAAGAAAGCATCTCTAGAGCAAGCAACAACATTGACTCAGGTGACAGCAACCCAGCAGAGCAGCATTATCCACCGGTGAAGAAAGCCCCGCTACAGCAAGCAACGACATCTACTCAGGTGTCAGCAACCCAGCGGAGCGGCATTATCCACCCGTAAAGAAAGCATTTCTAGAGCAAGCAATGACATCCACTCAGGTGACAGCGACCCAGCGGAGCGGCATTATCTACCAGTGAAGAAAGCCCTGCTAGAGCAAGCAATGACATCGACTCACTCAGGTGACAGCAGGGTGACAGCAACTCAGCGGAGTGGCAATATCCACCGGTGAAGAAAGCATTGCTACAGCAAGGAACAACATCGACTCAGGTGACAGTGGAGCAACCCAGCGAAGCGGCATTATCCACCGGAGAAGAAAGCCCTGCTGGAGCAAGCGACATCATTGACTCAGGTGACAGCGACCCAGCCAGAGCGGCATTATGTACCAGTGAAAAAAACCAAAAAACGTTAGAGCAAGCAATGACATCGACTCAAGTGACAGCAACCCAGCGGAGCAACATTATCCACCAGAGTAGAAAGCCCTGCCGGAGCAAGCAACAGCATCGACTCGGGTGACAGCAACCCATCTGGAATGACATTATTAACCGACAAAGGGGACTCTGCCAGTACAAGCAATGACTTTGAGTCTCTGACTCAGGTGACAGCAACCCAGCCAGAGTGGCATTAATCCAACAGCGAATGAAGCCCAACATGAGCAAGTAACGACCGACTGGCCGGGTGATAACAAAAAGTGCCCTCGTCCTCCTTCTTCAGATAGTTAGGATGAGAAACTAGATTTGGCCTAAACTGCATGGCAGTCTTGTTTTGTAACAATGAAATTAAAAATGTGGATTATGTTTTCATCGTTTACCTTTCCATCCTACATTGCAAATACTCCATGGTTTGTTGCCGGCACTGATTGTTGTCATTGTTGTGTCTTCTGAGGCATTTCATAAAACTCTCCTTAAAACTCTTGCATTCTCCTATTAAAAAAATACAGTGGACAATAAAAACAAATTCATATTTTTAAATTACAAATTCCATTAGCTTGGCAACTGAATATTTTTAACACTCCTCAATAATATGCAGCGAAAAATTGCATACATAAAAAAAATTGTCTTGCTATATTTAAAATTAGGAGAAACTGATATGTTTCTAAATTATCTGTGAACGAATAAATTGTTCTTTGCGAGTCATTGTGACAGATAGTCACATTTCCTTCCAAGGTAATTAATATTGTATGTTGATCATCTTAAAATGAAATCCAAAATAATTCACTTTACTAACCAAATTAATACCCTGAAAAATCCACCCGGTGGTTTTTGAGAATTTTGGAAGATTATAAAAAAAGTGTCAGTTAATTCTGGACTTTTTAGTTTAGGGCTGAATTTTGATGTCGAGTTTCAGGGCTGTACCCAGCATTGTTTTTGTTTATCCCTGCATAATATCGATATTGTCTATGTTGGGCGCAATCGGTCAATGTGCGTAATCAGTCTAAAGTTTGTCTATGGGCCGGTCGCGGTGCTACACCTTTTTTTTTTGGCACCACGAAATTAGCGGAAAGTCGCACATGGCTAAAACGAGTGATTGGCCGAAATGTCAATTTTTCAAATTGGGGGTCAGTTTCGAGTTGTTAACATTTTTACATACAAAACACCCTTCTTTATCATATTCCAAAATTGTATAGCTCAATTAAAACTCTAAAGTGTTTTGTTGTTGTGGCTGAATTGCACTGAGTGATAGTATACTGTAGTTGGCACGGTTCACATGCAGACAACCCTAACTCCCTCACCCCTTTTACTAGAAAGTATCCTGAATCCGCCACAGTCCACCAATTTTGGTTTGCAAAAACTGCTGGTGTCCTGAGTCCATCAGACTCCACCAGTATACATTCTGGAGAGATCCTGAGTCCATCATTCTCCACCAGCAAAAGTTTGATGGACTGTGACGGATTCAGGATACCTAGGTGGCATACAAATAATTGCAGTGTGTTTCTCCATAGAGTCTATCACAGTCCATCACCTGAATGTCTGTATCCTGAATCCATCACACTCCTGCAGTAACGCTAGGCTTAAAATCCTCAATCCATCACACTCCTCCAGTTGGTTCAATATGGAGGTATCCTGAATCCGCTAAAATCCTCCAAAACAGGAAATGGATTTTGATGGACTCCGGGTGGTTAGGGTTGTTTCTCAAAACAAGGGAGCATGACTTCAGCAATTTTAAAAGAGTATAGCGGCGGCTAGGAATATGCTACAGCAACACACAATACTCATTTGAAAGATTATGACTTCTTCCTTCGAGAAATGTAATAATGTCAATTTTGTTATTTTGGGACTTTCCACCTATTTTGTGGTACCAGGTCACACATTAGTCCGAGTTACTGGACTCTAGTTATCGCTTTTTTAACATTTGGACATCATCTGGCGCTACTAGTAGCGCCAGATGATGTCCAAATGTTAAAAAAGCGATAACTAAAGTCCAGTAACTCGGACTAGTCACACATGTAATTCACAGATCGGGAGGATTTTTGTTAAAAAGATATTTGTCACGATCAACTGAGTGCGCACATCAAATGTTTATTCCAACATCCGCACTGCTTTCAATCACTGCTTTCAATCGGTACTGCCTCTAAACCGGCCTCTGATTAAAGAAACAACAGAAGATTTTGGAGAATTGAGGCCTTAAGGGTCAGGATTTTGCAGGATTAAGGATGGTTCCTAGCCAGATTGCAAACACTCGCTTCTGTGAATCTATGTTATGCCCCAACTATAGCATCGGTCCCAATTATAGTTGGGATGTCCCAACTATAGCGATGCAGTTGGGTTGGCCAACTCTAATTAGAATGCTCGAGTACAGGGCATGCCTATAGAGTATAGGCTAATGTTAGTTTGGGCGTGAGCGCTGGGGAGGTCTATATGTTGTACTTCACAGATATAATGTTAGGTAAATTGCGCACAGCATTCTGGATAGCGTAGCTAAGCCACAGTACTGGTAACCACCACAGACAGTGTACAGGTTGCATCCAATCAGAGCTCAAGGCAAGTGCATTATCAGACCTTAATATCACCACCATGTGCCCAGTTTATGGGCGTGGGCACTAGCGAAGCCCCCACCCTCAACTCCAAACTATAGTTGGGACAATCCCAACTAAAGTTTGGACTGATGCAAAAGTTGGGTGGTATTCCCATTTATACAATATACGGTAATGTAATGGATTAACCGGTATAAACAATTTAACTGTGGGAAAAGAAAATCTGTCCGGGATCGATCATCATGAAGCCTTTTTTGTGAGCACAGATTAATTTAACCATATTTTTGGTTCAAATACTGGACTTCCCCACTTTGTGGAGAAATATTGTCTTTATGGAAATGAAAGACCTTGTTTATATCCCATCCAACTTTTATTGGTACACTAGTGAGTAGTGTACCAATTTCAAGGGAAAACTTGGGGAGATACACTTTCTTTTTGTACACAATAAAAATATAACACTTGACTTGAGGGCGCTATAACAAATTAACGATCAGCAACATCCGTTGCCTTGCACGCTTGCAACCGGCTGAAATTGTTTGGAATTACAGTGTATTTTGTAAGGGAATCACACAAAAAATCTACAATAAAAAGCTACCATCGTGATCCAGAGGAAAGCTGCCCTTGTCCGGCGGCCGAGGTTTGAAGCTTTTCTGCCCAAAATTCATAGTCGACATTTGTGGGCCGAGACCGAGTACAGATATTACTACACGTACATGTACAGTGAGTGTTGTGTGGGGCGCGCCGCGCCGCGCCCGCGAGGCTATGCTACTTGCTACTCAATGCTAGCCTAGCCAGGCGGGCCGGGGCCGGGCCGCGCCGGGGGTTAATATAACCATGGAGAATATTCCTCCATGATATAACGATAGCGGGCTTTGGTTCTTAGTCTGACCTTTGACCTTGCTAAATGTTAGTTTTGTTTGACAGTTGCATTTGTAGTTAAGTTTCAGGGAAAGTTTGAGGCTTTCACTTATATTTGGGGATTAATAAAAGGTCATATACGTACACCAATTGGTAAGTGCTTGAATTATCAAGAATGGCAATGGGTGCAGATTTTTTTTTGCAGTACGCAGTTGCTATCGTGCAGTTTACGATCTGACACTATGAGTATGAACCAGGAAAAACGCTTTTGTTACCAATGTAGTGTCAACAAGTCTTAAACGTGAACAATCTGGCCTATTTTTCACTTTTTAGACATTTTGACACTAACAAAATGCGCCTCTTGGTTCACACTCACAGTGTGATTCTCCGACTTAATACCAATCCCATGCCCAGCCTGACATTGACAATGCTTTCAACCTTTCCTTTCACACTTGGAACCCAACTATCAAATAGTCTGGTTCCAAGAGCGATAGCCACTTTGTTTATCGCGGGCCTAAATATCGTTTAACTAGAATACCTAGCTGTCAAGCTTTACAATCATGGATTCCGAGCAAGAAAAATGTCATTCGTTTACAATCGTTGTCGGCTAGTTGTTCTTGTTGTTCTTGTTTTTTTTGTGATCACCGTCCGGATTTATTTTTTCAACAATTCCAGGATATACATTAATAATTTGGTAGTGACTTTTTTCCGTATCTGCAAATGGTGTATCCTAAACAATCTCTGAAAAAGATGTCCAGGTATGGATTTTGTTTCTGTATTCTTTTTTAATCCTAACCTAATGTTATAGCGTAATTTAAAATTGTGTGTGAAAGTTTGTATTGAAACTGTTAAATTCAGCATTGTTGTTACTTTAGGTTGCAAAATTTATAACCGAGCAGTAAATTTTTTAAACTGCGTACAAGTTTTACGGATAGCTGTCACTCAGACCAGAAAGTGAAAGTAGTTTGTGACATGCAAACAATTCGTTTGTCGCGTAAACTTTCTCAGGATGCAACGTGGAGCATACCTTCACTGCACAATCCTATTAACCCTAACCATCCTGAATCCATCAAATTCCATTTCCTGTTTTTGGAGGAGTTTGGCAGATTCAGGATACCTCCATACTGAATACTGGCGGAATTTGATGGATTAACTATTTTAAGCCTAGCGGTACTGCAGTATTTTAATTGATTCAGGATACCTCTATATTAAGCAGTCACCAACACCAACTTTTTTGTGCATAAACATGTTTGGTGGACTTTAGCGGAGTCAGGATGCATAAACATGTTTGGTGGACTTTAGCGGAGTCAGGATACTTTCTAGTAAAAGCATTCAGGTTGCATGATTACTAACAAACAGACACTGTATGAGATAGAGTTAAATCTTGATACTTTTGAATTTCCAGTTTCTTCAGCACAGATTGACTGAGGTACAAGTAGTTGATGGCAGAATGGCTGATGCACAATGGTCAAAACCAGATTTAGAGCTTGCAGAAGAATTCTTTTTCCAGGTTCGTTGTTCGTGTTAGGGCCCAATAAAACAATTCCATAATTACATCTGCACTAATTCACAGTGAAAGTTTAGTGGATATTTAGCCGGCTTTCTTTTGATAAAGGTTAAGCTGGTGCCTTCTTGCGCAATATTACACAAAAATCATTCAATGTGATCTAGATTTTGTATCTGGATCCAGATCATTTTGAAAAATGTAATTGAATCACCCTTGACCCATAAGCTAACTACCCACCAAGTTTCGTTAATATCCTTCCAGTATTATTTCCGTAATTTTGCTAACAAACAAACTAACAAACACCCCCCCCCCCTACAAACAAACAAACAAACAAACACCCCAACGAACAAACAAACACTCCAGCAAACATCCCAACAACCGTCAGCAAAAACATAATCTCCTTGTTGGAGGTAACTAACAATTTATGTAGTCTTTATCTAATAAAAGTTTAGATAATGGTGAATTAATTTGATTTTTGTTTTGAAGGCTGACAAGGACTGTACTGACAGGTTTGCCACACCACCGAAGTATGTGTCATCCGTGGGGCGGGGCTCCAGGAAAAGACCGGACCCGTGTGACATTAGACTTCCACGGATTTACTTTGATATGCTCAGGCAAAAGGTTTGTACAGTACTCAGAAATTGATAGGTACTAATAAAAACAAATGAATCTGACAAGAATTTGTAAAGGACATAAATATTTTTACAGAAAATTACTTTTACAAAATGTTGAGCCAATTTATTTTTAAAAAAGGTGTACCAGTTTTTAAAAAGTACCAATTATATGTATTCATTCAAAATGTGACAAAAGTATGGCCTGAACATTGATTTTGAGACTTGGTTATTCTGTTATAAGAAAGACAGACAACAAACACTATTGATTTGATTACATTATTATTAAAATTATTATTTCAACTAGGTTTTTTCCTCTCTTTTTAAAAAACATTTGACCAAAATAGCATAATTCTAGAAAGGCTGCAGGAAGAGGTGGGGCCTTAAAAATCTGCTCCAGCCAACCCCTGCCAGGAAGCTTTCAGACCCGAGACTCTGTCAGGATTGATAGTCGGCCTCCGACAGTACCATCCTCTTCTTTGAGTGAGAATTTCCTGGGTGCGGCCACGCGAGGACTCACCAGCGAGATCATGGAAGGCAAGGCCTGCCTGATGGAGAAGTTCTTAGGCAAGCCGATGGGAAACCTGGAAGGGTTTAATCCGTTCGGGGATGAACGTCAGCGATCGGTAGGATCGCTTAGATCGACTCGCACGGCGCCGATTCTGGATTTTAATAGTCAGGAGCAGTGGCCCGGTGTTGGTGCCACCGCCGCGACAGCGTGCCAGTCCGATTGCGGCCGGGAAAGACCGAGAAAGAGCTTCAGTCTGCAGGACGCTTTAAATGCCATCTCCTCGTCAGTTCCGCCCCAGTGGGACAAAGCCTCGCAGGACAGCTCCCGGAAAAGCAGCGGGGAGAGCAGCAAGAAATGGCGAAGGATGAAGAAACGACAAGCGGGTAGCCATGATGCAAGAGAAGGTGGCCAGGAGAGGGAAGCTCCTAGAACGAATGCATCGGAAGAAGCTGTTGCATCATCCACATCTGAGAGTACGCATCCTGAGAACGGAAGCAGAGAGAGAAGCTTGGAAGGCGGTGTGACTGAAACAAGCCAGAAGCGAGAGGCGGTACAGATTTCTTCATTTCAAACACAAACATTTTTATTACTTCATAGGAAACTCTTTAAAGCTTGTTCCACTTTTTGATTTCCGCAGGTCGCAACAATCGGATCTACTACGGAACTTGCGGACGGAACTCGCAGTCCACTGCAGCCGATTTATTGCGTTCTATTGTGCTTGCAGATCGTTGTGAATCTTTTGCGAAAAATGCATGTGTTAACTATTCGTATAAAGATTTTGGTAAACATATCAGGTGCAAATGAAGCCGAGTGAAATGAATTCGAGTTGAAGACACAACACAAGAGAAATAATTAGGTGAATTTCCGTTAAAACCGCAATCTAACGCAACAGTTGGCAAGCTTCCGCAGCAGTTCCGAATCAAAACTAAATAGGTCGGCAAGTATCTGCAAGGAGTTGCAGTCAACCGCACTCATTGCGAAAACCGCAGAATTTTAAAACTAGTTCAAAATCCTGCGTTTTGAGGCAGAACGGGTGCGATTTACTGCGGATCGTTGCAAACAATGCGTACATTTGATGCCCGCTATGCAATCCCGCAAGGACCGCAATTAGATCGCAGTGTTCCAAAACCTTGCGACCTGCAGAAATTGCAAAGTGGGCACCTGGCTTAACTCATTAGCTCCTCTATTATTACATTTTAATAAATACCTAGGAGAGTTGAAGGCTTCTGATTGGCCGAGACTCGATCACGTGCAGGTCATTATATGTAGTAATATCATGGGTTTTCCAAGGGCCGTTTTCTAAACCCCGGCTTTAGGCTGCATTCTGGCCACATTACAGACGTTTTCCTAGTTCCGGATCGCAAAAAATATTCAGGCTGTTTTCGGCAAGTCTAATCTTCGAAATTTAAATGAAATAAGTTTAGTAGTTTACCTTGAGTGATGGAGAAACTACAGTTTTTGTTTCGATATTTATGCTCTACTTTATTTGAAAATACGACGTCAAATATACCGACATCCCTTTTTCTAGTTGCGGATCAGTTTAACCAATTCCGGATCGAGTAAAAAACTGCTTCGTACATGAAAAATTATCACGCTAGAACCAACCCGAATCAAGCCTATATTTCTGATAAAGTATTCATTAATTTATATAAATACATAGTTTAAAATAAATTTCAAATACTTTCACTTCCAATAAAGTTTAAAAAGAGGACTTGCAAGGAAATGCTTTGAAATGTTTTGTCCGTGTACGTGTGTGGCGCGCGGCAACGAGCCGATAAACTTTGTCCCACAGAATCGAACACGTCATATGAAATCGCTTGCGCGCGTGTAGTTGATGCATGTATTTTACGGGCGATCCGGAACTAGGAAAAAATGAACGTTCAGTCTTTGGCAGATTTTTTAATACTGGAGACTTTTAGACTTATTTTTACTTATGTATCAAGAAGCTTGTTTCTTTTCAAAATGCACTTCATCTAAACAAATAGTATTGGAGACCAAGCCATAACAAGGTAGGTTTTTATTTGAAGCGATCCGGAACTAAGACAAATCCGGAACTAGGAAAACAACTGTACCACTGCTAAACTACATGAACAAAGCCAAAGTACGGAAACGATGCTGCGTTTGTAAAACGGCCTAGAAGAAGCCTTCGGCTCGATCCATTACCAGCGGTCATCCCCCAACCCGGTCATTACCACGCAGTAATAACCGGGTTCTCGCACTGTTATTACCTATGTATGACATTGTATACATTTTATATACTTCCTGATCTCTAGTATTTTAATTCAATTGGCAGGCCGTTCCTGGCGGATCCAACCTGATCCAAGTGGAATGTCTACCGGAGAACATTACAGAGCAACGTCTTGAGTCGATCATGTACGGCTTCGGGCCTGTCATTGCGTGCAATATACTCAGGGATAGCGACTCAGGAAATTGCATCGGGATTGCTTTTGTCAGGTACACTAAGTTATAAAAAATGATGATTTGTATGCACTGAAAAGAACATTCCCAATCGAAATTTAAAATAAAATGTGAACCAAAACTCGTCCAGTTGGTCCATTTGTGCAGTTATTTTTGTCTTTAGAATGCTCAACTACTTTTTGTCTCGCCTGAACGAAGTTCAGAAAAAGACTATGCAGTCACTATTTCTGTACATAGTCCGTCCCTCGTCCGTATGTGTCATTTTGGTTAAAGTTTAAAAATAATTGAGGTCAAGTTCTAAATTAGGCTTGAATTGTCTTATTGGATCATGCATGCAATATTGTAACCTTTATATGATGGTCGTGTCAAAGGTCAAGTACTGAGGTCAAGTAAAATAGGGTAATCGAGAAAGTAGGTGAAACTCGTGGTTCGAGAACCATTCTTGTCTAACAAATTCATCATTTAAAATATAAATTGTATCGCACTGCGCGCTAAGGAGGTCTTAGAATTAGGACTAGGGGAGTGCATACCATGGCAACCCAAAAAAAATCAACAAACAACTATAATAAGATGCATACATAAAGGTCCGAGCCAGGATTCCTACCTGGGCCACGTTGGTGAGAGGCATACATAAAGGTCCGAGCCAGGATTCGAACGTGGGTCATGTTGGTGAGAGGTAACACACTTGAGGCACTAGCCACCCACGCTCAGGGGGATTGTAAATTAACTTCTTAGTTTATTTGAACTTGTCTTCTTTTCTTAGATTTGAAACCAGTGAGGCTTGCCTGTCAGCCATTTCTGCTCTTCATGGGAAAGAGTCGCCGTTGCATGGTAAGATTGAATTTTTTCACTCAAACTTTTGAAATGCAAATGTCCAGGAGGGGTCAATAATTATAATTTTCTAAAGTGAACAAAATACTTACAAGAGTGGGATTTAAACCTGCGACCTTTGGATCACCGTACTGGTGGCTCCACCAACTGAGCCCTATATATATATGTTAGCGGTCTTCCAAATTGTCATTAGTAGAATGTAGTAGAATGCCGTGGTGCAGTGGTTACAGTGTTCGACTCGTGCACGATGGTGCATGGGTTCAAACCCTGCCAGGAAAATGGTATTTGCGCCCTTGGGCAAGACACTTAAAATACAATTACCTCTCACCACCCAGGAGTATAAATAGGTACCTGTGAAGGTCGAGGCCGATTGAGCGCCTATAAACAGGAGGATAATTGTATTAAGCGCTTTGAGGTGGTTGATACGATGGAAAGTGCTATATTTCACTAAATGAGCACTTAGGGAGACAAATTAGCGTAAGTTTTTTAGGTAATAAGGAGACAGTGACACTTAGGGAGACATTTCATTGTCTCCCTAAGTGTCTAGCTACATGCACCTTAAAAACAAATTGAGTTATTTTTGCTCTAGAACGACAGATTGGGGTCTAAATAGCATAAATCTCGAAGATCTTAGAGAAAAGGGTTAGGGTAAACAAGTTAGGACTGTTTTAGGTTTGTGTGCATCCCTATGGGATTGTCTCTCTACGTATCGGTTTTTTTTTTTATTATACATGTAATCACAATAAATATTATTATTATTATTATTTCATTTTGTTTTGTTCTGGTAATAAAACCAAGGATCCCTTAAAAACATAGCACGTGGTCCTGAAGAAACCTGTAGAGAAAGAAGACAATGAGAAGTAGGTACAGTTTTAGAGGTGGGAGGAAAACCCCAGAAGAATATCCTGGGGAAAACCTACAGAATCAGGCAGGGACTGAAGACCCAATCCACATATTGGCCCAGGTCACAGCAGTGGAATACGTGGAAAGAGCCACTACGCCAACCTGACTCCCAGTGCGTCTTTTAGTCGGAAGTAATAAACCCATAAACCCATAAATGCCGTAGAGCACGGTAAAACGTGTGCACGGTAAAACGGACCTATAATACAACATTTTGATATGTGACCCAGCATGAGTAAATGAGACACTTTGAGGCAAAAATAAAATTTCAGATTTTGATTTCATCATTTAAAGCTAAACAAGCTTTAAATGATGAAATCAAAATCTCAATTTTTATTTTTGCCGCAAAGTGTCTCATTTACTCGTGCTTGGGTCACATATAATAAAGACTTTTGCTAGGGCCAGTTGAGTTTGTATTAACCCTATCCCTCCCAAATCCTCAAATCAATATAATTTTGCACACACCCTGATGCAAGTCGACTGTAGTATAAATAAAAGTATCAATGTTCTGTTTTCTCATATAGACTGCAGCGATGGCCAAGAAATTCCAAAGCTACTCATCCATATAGTGACATGATACAGTTAGAAAGGTCAGAAATCGCCAAGTTGTGGATGTAAAGCCCTCTATCGTTTTGGGACAGGCAGTTGTCATATGAAGCACGATATGTGGCAGAGAAAACCCCCCCTCTTTTGTGTTAACCATTGTGTTTCCGGAATCTCAGGAATTCCTTTTAGGTTTCAAGGGGGGATGGGTTAGGTTACAATAGTGTTGAGTGCGTATAAAGTATAGGGATAAGAGGGGGGTACCCCTCTGCCACATATCGTGCTGGGTATAGCAGTTGTTATATTCTAGTCTGGTTCCCTGCTCTAACAATTTGTTTATGCCCAGATGTCTAAATTGTAGGTCAGGTAGCCGTTGGCGTCAACAATAAATAATAACTGCTTTTTCCCAAAATGCTCAAAGTCTGCCTTCAGTTGGCTTTCAATACTATTTCTTCTGGTGTTGATGTTAGTGTCGATGCAAGTTTTGATTTTATGCAAACCACGAAAAAGAATCTAGATATATGAAAACCACTCAACTTCGTGAAAACACTCAAAAACCACGAACGTTTAATAACGAGAATACCCGACTGTCAATAAAACATATTCGGAAACTTTAGACATTTTCAGGAAAAGGCAGGTTTCCTCCTTTTTTGGGGGTCACGTGACAGTGGAGGCTACCGGACCTAATAATTCAACAGAAATAGTCAGAATTATATAGTCTGGAAATGAGACTAGCTATTCTTGACTATAGAGGGCTCTATCCACACTTCAAGTACATTTTATTCAGACCATGTACCAGTGAATAACTGCTATAGATCTTGGTGATAAATACCCCCACTTTTCAAGATTAGGAGAAAATACATTTCTGCAAGGTGGCATTTTTATTCATGATGAGTTAAGCAAATATTCGCAAGATATTAATATTAATATTTTAGATGCAGTGGTATTTTTCAATCCTTGTTGAATCAAACCATTTTGTTTAATAATTATTTTAAAGACAACATTTTTTTTTGACAATTTCATGTATGGAGTTTGATATTTTCATTTTTAAAACACATGTACATACCTCAAGACATCAAAAAAAGTTCCTGAACTCATGTTTATCATTTTGGAACGAAAATATATTTTAATACATTTTTTATGTACATTTGTTACACTTATACAGAGGATAGCAAAGCACATGCAAGATGTAAACAAAAATGTGAAATCTGTCAATGAACTGCACATTTGTTTGCTTTGATTTAAGGCAAAGAAAAGTTCATGCTATTTATTTTCTTTTAAAGTTGAATGCTAGGAATAAAAGCTGATATTTTCGTGAGTCAACTTCTTTATTGTTAATCATTTTATATGAGTTGTAATAAGTTTTAAGTCTCATTAAGCCGTGTTCCATTAGACTTTTTCCTTCGCGACCTCATGGTAACGTTCCGCGACATTCCTTTGTGTAATTCTACCATGCGTTCCCACTTGGACTTTTATACCGCGACGTAATTACACAGTCACCGCTGCGGTACATTGACAGGGACATTAATCTACCAGGCATTCCTATTGAATTTAGTTGTCATTCTACAGAAAAGTCTACTGGGAACACGGCTATAATCACACAATGTTTATACATTTGTACTATTTACAATAAGGTTCTTGCATACAATGACAAGCAAAAAAAAAGGTTATTTGCGCTATCCCAGACAGTCATAACCGTACAAGTATTCTGGTACAGCTTTCTTTTCATATTCCTCTCGGGCCTAAATGAATAGTGTAAGTTTGTCTTAAAGGTAGTATATACCCCATTTGCAAACATAAAAAAACAAAACTACTGAATTATTATGAAACACTATTACTTGACTGTTGGCGAATAGCGGTCTCAAGCATCCTGTAAAATTACGGCATCTGGCACTGTGAGTTATTGAACAATGAAAATGCAATTTTACCTTTAATCACTTGCGCCGGAGGACGTATATACACGCAAAGTTTTCCTTAGACACAAAACGAATGACGCATAAACACGTCACAAGCAAGGCCGGAAATGCGTGGGTGTGCTTCCTGGTACCATCGGCCTGAACCCGCCTAGGATCCAGTTTCGTTCGGCTCGGTAATGTTAAAATAATCCCGACAAGAGCTGGTTTAAAACACAGTTAAATTTTACGGTGATTTCAAGGGTAGAACTGCATTTATATTATTCAAGAACTCAGTGTGGTGTGCCACCAATTTAATAAATGACGTAGTTACCCCACATTTTTATGCAATACGGTTACAGATCTGTGAATAGGTGCAAGCCAACAACATGTCTAGTTTCCTTACACGATAATTATCGGACGTTTATAACTTATAAATTGCTGTTTTGTCTGAAGAAAGCCAAAAAACCAGACTACAAGAACAGAATTGTCTTCGTCTAGCATCTACATGAACACAAAGCTTAAAACAGGCCAGCATCACAATTCAAAATAATCCCCTAACCTATCCATTTTGGAAAATTACTGCAAAAGTAAATGGTGTGTACTACCTTTAACAGTGAAAGTCATCAAATTGGTGGTTTTTTTCCCAGTTTGCGCCAAAGGACGTACATATACACACAAAGTTTTCCCCGAGATTCAAAACGGATGATGCATAAACACGTCACAAGCAAGGCCAGAAATGCAGCGAGCAAGGCCGGTAATGCGTGGGTGTGCTTTCTGGTACCATCGGCCTAAACCCGCCTCAGATCGAGTTTCGTTAAAAATAATTACTTCGCCTCGGCTGGTAAATGTTAAAATAATCTCGGCGCGAACCTCCATTTTTAAAATCCAAATTTGCAGTTCTTTTGTTAATACCATAACCTAAAATTTGCAGTTCTTTTGTTCAAAAGCAGAAGGGAAATATATCTTTAAAAAAATATCTCGGGACTAACATTCCTTGCTACCCAAATATCCCCATGTACATATTCACACAAAAGTAATCAACAAACAAAATGCAGTCAATGTCAACTGCATTGTACAATATATCTAAAATATATTAAAATGAAAGAGAACAAAATATATACTTCTAATATAAATATACATGTACTTTGGTGCACTTTACATAAACAAATATATTTAAGTCAGTATTCATTGACATTTTCTTTCGAAGATCACTATCACTAATCTTTGATTCTGGTTGAAATTTTCATTCACATTTCAACAGTGGTTAAGTAGAGTTTTTATAGTAGTGTATAGTTTGGTTTTTTCAAGAGTCATATTGTAAGCATAACATGCCTGATCAATTGTTACCTATGTGATTAGATTACGTGCAGTTTAATAGTGTATTTTAATAGCAATTAGCACTCCTATTTAGGGCTGTCTTGACTATTCAGATACATGTATTTGAATGTTCGATCATTTGAATAGCTTTTGAGTAGTTTTTGGCCAGTTTAAATATTAGAAGGCCAAAAAATATGCAATTGCACACACAACTGTGATGTAATTTTTATCCTAAATGTTTTTGTATTTTTTTAATTGTCAGATGCTACTTTTTGTCAACTTACCCTTATTAATTTGTCGCATTCTTTTAGCTGGGTAAAGTCACTTATCACCTGCGCAAAACACTCCAGTGGCACATAATATCCATTGTTGAATGCAAACTGGTGCGCTTTGTACACCACTCTTGATCAGGCACGTACAACCGGCATGTGTTAAACTTGATGGCCAAGTTTCGAATATCCTATCAAGTTTATTTTTCGAATAATCGAATACTAAATTCGAAAAAAACAACAGCCCTACTCCCATTTAAGTTAACCAGTGTTCGTCGGAGGATGTGTATTCACGCAAAGTTTTTTTGGAATTCAAAACAGATGAATAAAAAAACATGTCACGAGAAGGGCCGGAAATATCCGTCAGCACCCGGCTAGCAGCGAGTGAGGCCAAAAGTATCAGGGTGTGCTACCCAGAGATGCTGGCCTGAACCCATCTCAGATCGATGTTCGTGAAAAGTAATCCCGCACCTAGGCCCGATCAATGTCAAACTAATTACGGTGCGAACTGGTTAACAAAGTTAAGTCTAAAAATGTAATGCCAGCTTTTGTGACCGTCCAGTCATTGGATTCAAAATTTCCTAAGACAATTAAGTCATGAGTTATTGAAATGAACTGTGACATTGGCATTCCTTTGTTCATCTAACACATAAAATTAGCAAATCTCTGTACGTATGTACAAAATGTATGTCTCCATTTTCCTCGGACACGGGCGGCCTGACAGCATTCATATTTGGCACAGGTACCGGTAGCGATCCCAAGCAGACAATGACCAAACCGGATTTTTTTGTTAATTACGTAATTAGGGGCGATTATTAACAGGACTAATTATAGTGATAGCCCATGCAGCGGTATATCGCTTGAGGGTGCTGTTCTTTTCACGCCTAGTATTTAGCTTGCCAAAGTGATTTGATCACTGCCATCCGGCGGTTCCCAGTAGGTAAATTTTGAACAGGCCCTGCACTAGTATTATATGACATTTGACTGACTAGTGACTGGACTTGTCATGGGCTCAACTGCAACGCCGAGATCAGTTTCTGTAATAGGTTTGCCAGTGAATCGTACGTATAATAACTGGTGATAAAGATCGTCGTTATAGGTTTGGAGGTTGCTGATGAGCTCATATATCGTGTTTTATATGTCAATCGGGATCTCTAGAAGATGTGTTCTGTCGCCATGGTGAATCTCGTCACCAGTCTGCAACTGCCACATCCTCTTGTAGGCTTCCTCACAGCACACCCTGAATTCATCCGAAAGCCGACGGATGATCCCAGAGACGCACTTGTCAAACTGGGTCCGCCGCTGGCTGGGCTGCTTGTTGGTTTGCTTGAAGTTGTGACCCCGGTTCTCATTTCTTTGGGGGGGGGGGGGGGGAGGAAGTAATGTAAGGAAGTGTTAATAATAATAATAATAATAATAATAACAGATTTTTATATAGCACTTTTAACTGAGATCAAAGTTTTGTTCATTATTATTACCCTTGTTATTGGATCAATAAAACATTCCATATCCCATCTCAGCTCCCTGGGGAGTATACAGCTCAATGCAGCCATTTTGGCACAAGGCAGCTAAATCAATCAAAATAATTATTTCTACCCTCGCCAGTACTCATTTTACTCCTGGGTGGGAAGAAGCAATGAGTGGCAAAGTGCCTTGCCCAAGGGAAAACACACAATAGTCCCAGTCGGGACTCGAACCCACAACCTGAAGCTTTACCCGCAGACTGCGAATTCAATGTTCCAGACAACTAGGCCGCAGTGGAAGAATCCATGGCCTTCTACTTTTTTAGTGCAAATGTCTTGCCACTGAACCACAGAGAGCTGGCCAGGGTCGACTGGCTGGTTTGAATATGCCAGTTTAATAGCGGGTCCCGCAATATAAGATGGTATTTGCGTGGGAAATGTTAATTTAATGCAAGTCAGTGATTTATTTTTAAGAATCCCTCGGGCCAACAGTATGCACTGTAAGTAAATGTTAATAACAGTGAAGGGTCAAACAATCTAACATTGAATTTCAATCTTCTGATGCAAATTATATCTTATGAAACAGATTTCTTTATTACATGTATTAATAAAAGGTTCAATACATACATGTACATTGTATTGGGATTTGCCCTTTACTAATTTTTACTCACTGGTGTAATTACATCATTCACCTTTGGAATAACTGAAAGTCGTTCCCATGGCTGACAGTTTTGATTGTTTAAGTATACACGGGTTTAGATGTGCTTCTCTGAGTACCTTGGGTCTGTTTTTAACAAAAGCCGACTTAACTCACCTAAGGAGTCTTGGGAGGTAGTTGTCTGGGTTACAGTGATGTGCCTTAAGGCCTGCTTCTTCTCCAAGCCGGCAGCAGGTCGTCATCCTTCTTGTCGTTGTAGGCTCCTCGGTCTCCTGCATCATCGTCGTTGTGGTGGACAGCATCGCTGCCAGCGTTGGGGTCCCGTCAAATTCCGAACCGCTGCCTTCCTCATCAGCCAGATCAAAGTGGTGGCGGTGATGGTGGTGTTCCCCGTGGTTCTGAGGTACGGCGGTGGAAGGCTGTTGGGTTGTGGTGGAAGTGGTTGTAACGGAGAGAAAGTCTTCCTCGAGCTCCATCTTCTGGGTGTACTCTTGGTTCGAGTCGGGGTTCTGGAGTTGCTCATGGTAATGCAGCATCTCTGCGAGGAAATAAGTGCGAATCGGTGTTGCAAGTAAATACATTTCCACGCAATAACAAGTATGAGTAAGTTGGTTATCCATTCAGACTGAGGACTTGGGACAGTGGGGGAGTAGTGATAACAATAACCAAGTCCTTTGTAAATTTCTGTGTACAAACATTATGGAAGCTGTTGAGAAAAAAGTTGTACAAACAAAGGGAACAATAGCGGGTCCTCATGAGTATAGCTAGACACGACTAGTTGAGGGTTAGTACTTTGCCTTATAGCTGTGTACCGGTAAGACTAGGCAACGAGTACATAAATGTATTTAGGCATAAAACAAAAACCACAAAGTGGCTTCCAGTGCTAAATCTAGTACTTTGCCTTATAGCTGTGTACCGGTAAGACAAGGCAACAAGTACAATAGTACAATGTATTTAGGCATAAAACAAAAACCATAAAGTGGCTTCCAGTGCTAAATCCAGTACTTTGCCTTATAGCTGTGTACCGGTAAGACTAGGCAACGAGTACAATAGTACAATGTATTTAGGCATAAAACAAAAACCATAAAGTGGCTTCCAGTGCTAAATGCAAAATCCATTTAGCCACTCTTAACCAGTTCGCGCCGGGATGATGTTGACATTGACTGGGCCCAGGCACGAGATTATTTTTCACGAACCTCGATCTGAGAGGGGTTCGGGCCGGCCTCTATTGGTAGCACACCCTGATATTTCTGACCTCGCTCGCTGTGAGCCGGTCGCCGACAAATATTTCATGGCCTTGCTCATGACGTGTTTATCCGTCATCCGTTTTGAATTCCGGAAAAACTGTGCGTGCATACAGGGCATTCGTCACAAACTGGTTAAGAGATTTCCACCTTTTGTGCAAATGGCATAAAAAGACTACTTCATAAAATAAAACTCCAACATTCTCCTTTTTTTTTCTTTTCTTTTTCAGCAATAGCCGTCCGGCGATCGTGATATTTTTTATAAAATTCAATTTTCCAGAACAATTACAGGATCTCTAGCGCAATCATTTTGCTGGATGCGTAGAATCATTATTTACTTTTAATAAGTAACAATTTCCGATATCTGCAAATGGTGTATCCTACCTTTAAATATTTGCCAATGAAATTTTGTTTTCTAATCCCATCTGAGCAGCCTATGCTCAGAGAAATGTCTATGATAGGTTAATCTTCATAATATTATGGTGACTTGGCATTGACAAAGTTAATACTAGCAACAATTATGGCACTTAAAATAAACCATCTTTGACAGTTAGCACAGTAGAGCTATATCCATCTGGCCTTCCTGTTATCGCCTCACCTTTCGAGTGTAAGTGAATGCATCTTTTCAACTGTAGATTGAGATAAGTTCTGAAGATAATCCTGTGAACTTTCTTTACTTGACCCTGTTCCGATGTGAACATAGTCTTCGATGAGAACATGTGCACATTGTTTGGCACGTAGGCCAAACATTGCTGACAGAGTGTACAGGCAGGTCCTTGTAAATGCCATTATCATCAGCTGGCTTATACCACAGAGAAGGGAACGCTAATTATACCCAGGTAACTTCTCCCCTTGCAATATGATCGAGTCCTATAGTAAACTTGTTTTTGATATGCTGATAACTATACTTCTCTCTGCTTTTCCACCAAGGCTTCCATCCACCTATACAAAATATACAGGGTGCTAAAAAACACAACCTCATACTTCCATCATTTAGAGACCTACACTTTTGATATATATAGATACGAAATGTTGTTGAACGAAAAATGATACCAGGATCTCCCGACTTGATCGAGTATTTTGATTCCAGCGCCATTTTTGTGAACCAAAGTCAGGGGCTCTAAAAAGGATTAACATCTAAGACCATTGAACCCCCGACATTGGTTCACAAAAACGGCACTGCAATCAAAACTACTATGGATAAAGGTTCAATACCTCTGGTGATGAAGTAAACATTGGCAATGAAAGACATATTTTAAGAAGCATAAAGCAACGATATCTCTATCTGATCGACTTTCAAGACCCTAAGCTAGAATGAGGAACATAGAAAAGAAAAGCAGATGGACTTCCTAAAACAAAGCCACTAGTACTACGGTAGTACCATGGAGGAATAATTATAATTCCTCCATGGTAGTACTGATGACTTATTACAGCACAGAGCAAGGATGAAGTATGGTATGATCAACATATTTGCCCTATGGACTCTCATCAACTCAAGAACTTGTGGTCGCTGACGACATGCCAAAGTATGTTAAACTTCAAGCAGTAACACCTCATTTTGTAGCTCCCTGGGAATCAAAAATGGCTAAACAGCATGTCACCCCGACCAAAGGCCCTGCATGCCAAGTCGTGTTTCAATACCGTTGTGATGGATCGAGAAGCTCTGCTCAAGGATCGGATTGACAGGTCCGACCCTTCGGGTGATCATTGGTGAAACACCCCTTGTGGAAACTACCGAAACCGCAAAACCCAAAAGACAGGTGTCCAGGGGGAAAACGATGACCTTGAGAAGCACCCGCCGAGGCCAAACATGTTGCCAAAACAACAAGGCAGGGAGAAGGGACCGAAACATGTGGTTATGTCATAACATCGTTCTGGTGGAGATTTATGAAGCCTGGATTGAATTAAGTTGTTGTTTTGAGGATGCTGGTCATGTTCGGATCAAGTTCTAGAAGGATCCCAGGCCCAGCTGACTCTCGGATTAAAAGAAATCTGCTGCCATTAAATAAAACAACAAAACGTGTTTAAAGTGTTTTAGAAGGAACTCCCACCAACAAATGTAAAGGAAAGTGTGTTTCCTATCTCTACCAAATACCTCGAGGATATTCTAACAAATCTATAGAATTGTAAACGTCATTAAGAGACGTCTGCCAGGTCCTTAAACAAAATATGTTCAATGTTTTGCATTAGCAGTTAAAATATATATATTTGAAGAACTTCGTTATTGAGAGTATATACAACAAAAGAAAGGCTGCATGACGACGGTTAGATTAGGGTGTTCTCACAAAACGCCGCATGTTATGGAGACTACCTCTTGGAGTTTAGTCGAAAATTTACCGCTGTTTATTAGCGAATTTCAAAGAATTTGTAAAGTAGTTCCACTTCAAACTTGTGAAAGTGCAACAAAGAACTCCAGAGTCACCAATGGACGAGAATGTAAATAGCAACTCGCTTTAAATCATCTCTGACACAGTTGAGTGACAGGGCTGAAACTGAAAGCTTGCCAAGTTGTCATGACTAAGCCCGAGGAATGTTTGAGATGGTTACAATCGTCACAGATGTTAGGACAAGCTCACGTGATCGCTATGACAACATTTTCAGTTCAACAAACTTTTAAAAACAGAACCGTTGATTTCCTTTTGATTTACGATTGTTCAAAATATTTTGAACAAAGTGTCCATGCGTTTATAGGAGTTAGTAAAAGCAAATACCATGCATTAAGAAATACTGGGAAAATTGAAGATGGACATTTTCCACAATGATAACTTGGACCCAGGAGATCTTTTGTTGGCATAGTATAGAGAAATATTCGTTAAGGATCTGGACGTGGAATGGGAGTGTATTCAAGATGCAATCTTCATCCTTTTTACCCCACCTTTCAGTTGGGTTTTTAGGAATTAAAGTAAATCTTGAATGAAAACTAAACAATGATCCGACTTTTCTATTCTTTAATGCACGTTCTCTCTGTTGTGGTAAACTCCAGGGAAATGAGACTCGTGTAATGTACCTGCATGATGGCGTACAAATTTGCCCACTAATCAATTTTGAGGAGATTGCTTGGGGGTTAATATTATCTCGGAGCTAGTTCATCTCCGGCAAGCTTTCTAATGGACGTGTAAGTCATCCGTAATCTAATAGAAACATTATAGATTGCCCCGCGTGACGTGTGTGGATCGAAATGCGCTCGTGATCCGGGGGGGGGGGGGTCGAACTTGACCTTTTGACCTTCAACCGGTAACTTCCCATGCAGTCACGTGGCTGAAGGGAGCCTGAATTCGTCAAGGATTGTTTGTGGAAGCACAAAAGGTCATCTTTCCACTCAACCGGGCATGTTACAGGTACATGTACATATATATTCTGCAAAAAATCGCAACGTGCACGTATCGTATTGTTTGTGACTGGTATTCAGCTGGTGTTTGCTAAGCAGCATGAAAAAACCCATTTTGGTTGGTAACCTGTTTTTACTGAGCACGACTTTTTGAATTGCTAAGCAAATTGTTGTAGAACAATGTGCAACAAGAGGATGGTTTTGGGTTTACTTCTCTTTGGAAATCTGTACAAATCTGTTCGCTTCTGTTTAAAAGCCTGGTGTGGCTATTCCGTACAGAAGTATAGACACGAGGAGTCTTGCAAACTATTGTTTGTCCTGCCAGCCATGATCAGATATGCATTTTATGTAGACCGGCAACCTTCATTGTTTTGTATTTTCAGATATTGACAATATTTACTACCAAGTTATTAAGAAATAGGCCCTATCTTACTTATTTGAAAGTAAATATTGATTGTAGGCATCCAGCAAAACTATTGCGCTAGATACCCTGTAATTGTTCCGAAAGAAAAATCACAATCACCAGACGGCGATCGCGAAAAAAAAACACACAAAAAACATAAGAGCCACTGCCCGACGCCGGTTGAAAACGAACGCCGTATTTTCTGACTTTTCTCAGTTTCCATAATTTATGATTGTAAAACTTTGGACAGGTCAGTTAAACGATATTTACAAAAATACAACCCCCAAATCCACCTACTCATGATAACTCAAGCAATTACCAATGGTGTATCCGACCTTTAAAGCTTTCAGAAAATCCCCCAGACTATGTTTGAAAAGTATAGGACTATAGCTCCATGTAATGGTAAACGCGACATAAAAGGGGGGGGGGGAAGTAACACGACATCGTAATTTTAATCACGCGATATGTTTCACGCATGCGTCTTAATAATATGGTAAGTACCATTACTTCAATCACGTGATGTCTTACGCATGCGTTTTGTCGTAAGTGACTTTACTTGGATCATGACAGTTAGGAAAGTCCATGCTTTGCGCACGTGCTTGATTTCCCAGGGTCTGTTATGTGGTCGTGGTGGACACACGTGCATGGAACGTTGAACTGGCAGACGTCAGAAGCATGCCCTGTGGGGAGTAATGAAGAATTCCCCGGGATCTCCAGGAGGTACGCAAAGGTGTTAAAGTCGTACCGTGACATCAGCATCAGCTGACTCGCCAACAGCTGTTACTCTGGTCCAAGTTCAAGTTGTTGTTTTCATACTCTTGTAATTCCATGTGGGTTTTTTTGTCGTGATCTCAGGGTTTTGTGGGGTGACAGGTGAGTTTGGTTTAATGGATAGGAATTGGAATTGATGGTCTTTCTCGTATTGCGTCAATTTGTTCTACAGCTGTTCATGTTGATATGGATGGAAAATAAATAATTCGTGCTGGGTACCGACGCCTCATGACTCATGCCAATTATGTTTGTTGGTTAAGCTTTCTCTTTTGGTGTGGTACGCTCTTTGAAAATGATTAAAATATCCTATTCTGTGTTAGAGGGGGTGTAAGAAATGAGCGAAAAGACATTGTGAAGAAGCAAGATTATGGCAGATGATTTTGGGGGACAGAATTATCGCAGTTGTAGATGTTTATGAGGATTCTATCTCTTGCCAAAAAAATTATTTGAACATTTCAGTTAGCATGCTAATCTAAAACGAATGAAGAGGCAAGATTGTTTTGGTTATTTTATATTATAAACTTTGTGGTAGGAAGTGACCATGAGTAATTTGTCGTAAACCCGAAACACGGGGTCGAGGCCTTTCGGTTATAGTTACACTCGTAAATAAAATTACTGCACAGTTTTGAAGGTGTTATAAAAATAAAAACAGGATATTTTTGAGGATATCATTACGATTGGAAACCCATTGTGCTCATAACATAGCTTATAACAATTATTCTGAAGAAATATGTTCTACACAGACATAAGGGAAATAGATACAGATGTGAACAATTCAATAATAAATGTAACAGTTTTGTGCCGGCATATTTACTTCAAACCGAAATAAAAGTGCGATCACATAAGCCGTAAAAGCAAAGAGTAAACACACAAAGGTTCTCGATCTCCTAATGTTTTTTTAGTTTGAAAAGTATGCGCAAATTATAGCGACAGTTTTACAACTGTTCTAATTTATATCGTACAAGTGCCAATTTATCATGACAAATTACCCATACACCTGCCAAGTTTCAAGCAATGGCTGTCGGACTGTGTCAACAAACTACACATTGTTTTAATAGGTGCACGGAGAGTCAGGTGTTTGGAACAGGAGATAACAACACGGAAATATTGCTGGAATGCCGTTTGTAAATAAACTAGAACCAGCTGGGACGATGAACAAAAGACTACCATGACACCCGATAATGGCGTGTTATTGTTCGAGGAACAGATATATACTATAGGAAATTTATCGTGGTTTGTTCTCGTAAATTGACTGTTGGTTTATTTTCATGTGAACATTTTTCCCGCATCCTTATTGTTCATCTCCGTATTGGACCCTATATAATCGGCATTTCAGAAATTCGACGAGATTCTACTCGCAGCAGTGGCGCCGTCCTGCATTCAATGTCTACAAATGTCCTACAAAATGTTAGGGTACAGTACACTGTACTACAAAATACTACGCAATTATCATAGGCCAGTGTGTTAAATCCTACAGTTTGCTCAACAGGCATTTTGTGTACCCATGAAAAAAGGGGGGGAAATAGGCCAGAAAAAAAGAAAAGATTATATTTCCTATACTTTTGTAATCACCTTAAATAAGACAATTTCACAAGCTTGACGCAAGTAGTATTTTAGTATCAAGTGGCGTTATGGTCTTGGCGGATCACCAAGACAAGATAAAGATGCGTCGTTAACTGTTGTTTTCGCGCTGGTCCTTATTTGGATACGCACATGTTGTAACGTCGTTATTTTTTAATATAAAGCAGTGGAATGGGACGCAGAAAACAGAAAATGCATGGACATCGACAGAGAGCACCATTAAAGGTTAATTTAGGAAGATATACAGACAGATGGCAGACAGGTGAGGAAACATTGGCCAGTTTAGGAAAACGATAAACTTTAATAACGCTTGAATGCGACATTTCTCTGTCTTCCTTCACTCTAAAAACAGATTGGTTAAAAGACCAACCAATCTAATTGGTTGACCCGATATTGGTTGTTTTTAACCAATGTGTTGGTTAAAGCGTAACCAATGCGTTGGTTGTCCGTCAACCAGTCATATTGGTTGAAGGTATCAACCAATCTATTGGTGATTTATAACCAATATATTGGTTGTCCGTGAACCAGTCATATTGGTTGAAGGTACCAACCAATCTATTGGTCATTTATAACCAATATATTGGCTGTCCTTCAACCAGTTATATTGGTTGAGCTTGCAACTAAGGTATCAACCAACCTGGTGGTCATTCATAACCAATATGTTGGTTGTCCTTCAACCAGTCATATTGGTTGAGCTTGTAACCAAAGTATTAACCAATCTATTGGTTATTCATAACCAATATATTGGTTGTTTTTCAACTAGTCATATTGGTTGATGATGATGATGATGATGCATTTGTAAAGCGCCATCTATCTAGTTGCCTATTCCGAGGCGCTGCCAGGAACACCGGGGCAAACCCCTTCTCTTAGCGAAGAGTGTTACTGTTTTTTGTAACCAAGGTATTAACCAATCTATTGCCAATAGATTGGTTGGCCTTCAACCAGTCATATTGGTTGAGCTTGTAGGAAATGTACCTACAGCAACTGACCAATCATAAGTGAGGAAATTTGTTTTGACAATAGTCGTTGTTAAATTGTAGTATTTAGTCCAAAATTCATTTTTTTGACCATAATATGTAATTATTCAAACGATTCCATGATTGAATTTAGATTTTTGTGCAAACATAGTGAAAAATTCACATTACATTTCATTCGTATTCAAATTTTGACATTATTCATAAACAACTAGCGGTGACTTCGTCGTGGACAAAAAAAAGCGAACTATAAAACTAACAACGGCAATAGCTAAGTTTGTAGTAAGTGTTCAGTAGGTAATATCTAATTTATTTAGATATTATTATTGTACGTATGAGTAATTGCAATGTGTAATAAGTTAATTCCATTGGTATTGTTTCATTACGTAATTTGTCCACGTATGAACCAATACATAATTGGTTGTAGCCTAACCATTATAAATTGGTTGAATTAACCAATATTGTATTTTTGCATTTGTTATAACCAATGCAATTAGTTGCGTGGTAACCAATATGAATTGGTTGCAGCCCTATGTATTGGTTAGTACTATATAACCATTATGGATTGGTTACGTGGTAACCAATACAAATTGGTTGGAGTCCTACCATTGTGGATTGGTTAAATTAACCAACATTGCATTGGTTGGTGTTATAACCAATATGGATTGGTTAAATAGGCAACCAATATCAGACTGGTTATTTTAACCAATATTTTGGTTATCCACATAGGCCTATCTACCAACTGGATTGGTTGAAATCGACCAATATATTGGTTATTTTCAACCAATCTGTTTTTAGAGTGTTTCTATTCAACTATAGGCCTAGGCATATTTCATGAACTGTTTGGAAATCGTTACTGGAGTAAATAGCAACACGGCAAGAAATTATATAATATTTTAACCACGTGTTGTTTATGTCCACAAGGTCGACTGGCAATCCTCCCGTAGGGAGATACCTTTGTCCAGTATGGGTGAATAAACATTGCCAATATAACTATATATGAATTTATAGAAATGGACGTTGTGATTTCGGAAATAAAATTGATAATCTAAACCACACCAATTGGTAGAAACTCTTTCAACTTTTTATTTAATGTAATCTATAATTTTGAATATAGGTAAATAAAGAATATATCCTGTCACCAAACTGTTAGATTATTCTGCCGAACTTTGTTTAGTAAAGACAGAAATTTTTCACCTATCGTATTCACTACAACAACGGTCATAGTTCCATCCCCGTTTTTTACAAAAATGTCGATTAAAATTAATTCTCTAAATAAAAAGGCGATAGTACTTTCAACCTCTTTGTTAAATAAAGTCGTTGTTTGAAAGACCCGTTTTGGGGAAAACAGGTTTTGAAATGTGGTGTCCCATCTTATGAATATTTATTTTACCGAGAGAGTTATGCATATCATAGAGAAAAGATGTGCATACCTTCGGAATGGTGCGCTCTGACTGAACAGCAGCTTATTAAAGCGTCTGACATATACATGTACGTTACTTGATTGACCTAATGCAAGCCTATTCAGGATAACCATCGCTCCTTCCGCTTTCCTGATAAGCAAAAGGTAAACTCTGCAAATTTTTTGTTTCAAACAGTAATAGTTGCAAGGTCGGTGGATACGGTGCGATATAAACGCACCGACACTAAACTATGGTTCATAACTTGTTGAGGTCATTTCAGTACGTCTACATATCACTACACAGTTTTGCTACACACAATTATGATAAAACGGACCCCACACAAGCTTTAAAAGGTAGGATACACCATCGGTAATTCATTTGCTTGAATTATAATGAATAGGTGGATTTGGGTGGTTGTATTTTATAGTAAATATCGTTTAACTGAACTGTCCGAAGTTTTACAATCATGGATGCCGAGAAAAGCACGAAAAACAGCGTTTGTTTTCAACCGGCGTCGAGCAGTTATTCTAATGTTATTTGTGTTTGTTCGCGATCGCCGTCCGGCAGAGGTTTGTACAAATTATTTTGCAACACGACAAAAATATGTTAAAGAAAGACGGTGTACCCTGTTACATCAGATTACTACATGTTAAATGGAGTGTCAAATTTGTCAGGAATGTTCGAATAGTACAACATTTGCCTAATTCTGCCCAATATCCAAGACAAATATTATGAATGAATATTTAAACAAATTAGATGGCATGTGACGAGACATTTAGCCACGACGCGAATGTTGATCATGCAGTCGAGATATGTTTACGTAATAGTTGAAGGAAACTGGGCCTATATGCCCCGGGCTTTCCGCTGTGGAGACTGTTGTGATAGCCGGGGTAATGGAAACTTCTTGATTTCTTCGAATCTGTCAAGGTCGTTTGCTTATACGACTGTCTGATAATATTCTTTCAATTCTTCAAAGTTTCATTTATTCAGCGGCACGCTTGAAAAGAGTCTTCACAACACACACTACATGTACATTGTACTTAGAACATAGGCCTATCTCTCGTTATTTTTAATAATTTAAAATGAAAAAAAATCATGTTGTGCTCCATCCGTTAAATGATATTGAAAAGTATACTGCAACACAGCAAAAGTATACTTGCTTGTTTCCGTTTTAGTTCTGATAAGCCTGTATCATTTTTCAACAATAAACAAATTCTGAGTGTAATCAGGTCAAATATTTTGAGCAGGACTTGTGATGACTTGCTGATAAACCGCCAAGTAAAATCCACATAATTATTTTCTTATCTGGGTGGGCTATTTTCGAAATGTCACCAGTCATACAAAGCAAATTAACAACATGTGATCACTATACGGTATGATGAGTATTACTAGTATTAGGGCGCGATAACAATAGTGTCACGAGGTAGGCATGGTAGGGGTGTGAGTGAAGCGACTGACTGGCTAGGTCGGTCACAGAGTTGACTATATTTTGTTGAATGGGAAGCATTATTGCAGTATGTTATACAAGACTCATATTTTGTATAAATTGTACATCTTCACCAGTGTCATAATCGAGTACTTTCCGAACACTCTGTTTAGTATATATTGAGTTGTTTGTTGCGAACAAAACAAGAGAAACATTAAGAGTAGACAACAACATGAAGTCAGTGAAGTTTTGTGACAAAAGTACCCGGAAAGGACTCGGTACCATACTTACCGAATGAATTTGTCTTGAAAGCTTAATCAATATACAACTACATCATTCTGATTGTCCAAGGTCTTTATTTTTTTTGCAATTTACTGCTCAGTGTCTGTATTATGCAGATGTATTCATACCAAACCATACATTAGGCTGGTCCTCGCAAAGTACTCGACAGCACTGATCTTCACTGTCCGTTTTTGTGTGATATAGGCACCGTACTAGTGTGTGATTTACAGTATGAATTGGAAAATATGAAGTGATCCAAACCATTGTGTTTATAAAATGAGTGTATTTCCTAGCATGACCCTATTATTACCAATTATCAGCCATAATCTATTCCTTCTTGGGCAAAACTTTGCATGATAAACACAAAAGCGTCTCATAGTCACAGATATAGATACGACATGCCCGGGTAATTAAAAATGAAACATCGTCTCTTAGTTTACTTACCTTCTAATGTTACGAATGCCACGCAAGTTCTAAGAACACAGGCGCACATCAGCAGAAGCAATACAATTAGGCTGGATGGTCTTCCCATTTTTACTAATTGGTCTTGTGGAGTAAACGGCTCAAAAACAAAAGAAACGTAGCGTCTAGTGGCGAAATTTTTCTGGAAATTGTTGACTGTGTCAGCGATCACGTTGTTTTCTACTCGTAAACCGCCCTGCGTTCTGTTTATATCGGCTCGGCAAAGTTCACGGTGACATGCATCACGTATTGACAGCTCAGCCAATCGCACAGCGGCCCCAGTGATGGGGCTCGCCCCGCTAAGCCAATCGGGGACGAGCATCTGTTGATTACTGTGAGGAAAGAAGTCGTTGTCCAATAGAGAACGGCAAACGGATTTGTTTATCACCTGTCACAAGGAAGGGGGCGTGTACTTTTGCGCATGTTGTGACCAGCATGCTGTCAGCATACATCTTGACCGTGTGTTCTATTGAGTGTGAAGCATGCTCGGAATGTTTGGCTATCTGGTTACAATTTTGATCGGCAGGATCGTTATGATGTGGTTTTTATTCAGAAGTGGCTCTCATGTATTCTGCGGTGATGTGCCAAATCCAATATTCCACATAGGAATACGCTGTATGTAACCGGAGAGGATCCCAATAGTTACAATTCGCTATGATCCTGGAAGCGCCCAGTTGGGCTACAAAACGCGTTTTGAACAAAATGATGTAAACCGGAAAGAGCATTTACACCCTAAAAACAAATTGGTTGAAAATAACCAGTTGATTAGTAGATGTGTCCAACTAAAATATTGGTTAATTTTAACAAAAACATTAGTTATTTTGAACAATATGTTTTTGTTAAAATGACCAATATCATTGGTTATTTCGACCATTATTTTGGGTAAACTATTTTGCTTAAACTGGTTGGACACATAATTATATCTACCAATCAGTTATTTCAACCAATCTGTTTCACGATGTAAAAGTAGGATATAAACATCTACATGTATATTTTTTTTTAAATTCTATGCGTTTTGTTTTATTCTTGTGAACTTGTTTCGGTGTAAAAAAAGCCTCGAGCTGTGTGGGTATAGTCGCGGTGGTTTCAGCCGTAAAGTGTTCGCCTTTTGGGGACGTGTAAGAAACCACATTTCGTGTATTAGTGCCGTGTGTGTCGTATATTGAGTGAAAACGACGGGGAAAACGTATGCATATTACGTCGTGTCCGTTCCCCCCCCCCCCCCCCCCCCCCCCCCGACTTTCCCCCGACAGTATAAGACAATAGGTTAGTTTCCTTTTAATGTTTAAAATAGGATAAGAACCAACAACCCGAAACAGTTTCGAGGATTTCAGGGCGTAATTACCCCTTTAACTATCCGTCGAAATACAAATGTAATAGTTATGGTAATACTAATAGTTACGAAGATAATTTCGCCTATTGTT